>UYYF01004427.1:23663-82373 GCA_900618365.1 Thelazia callipaeda
GTTGGGATGGGAATGTAACAAACTTCTACAATCGTTACGGGAAGGGAATCAGTATATCAGATCACGTTTAGGCATATATCAGTCGATAGTGCTCAAGAAAATGCTCGAAAGCATCTTATTCGATCAGCGCCGCGGATTCTACGAGGACGAACAACGAAGACCAGCACAAGAGAACTGAGCGCGAAGCGGGTGCAGCAAGAATTCTATTGATATACATATATATAGTGTTTTCATCTATATGCAACTTGGATTGCATGTAAAGGAAATGAGTATTTTAAATGATATGAAATTACTTAGAATTTAATATTATGTTACATAAAAGTGTGCTGCGCTATTTTTCAGTAAAAAAATTTATTAGAAAATTGTTATTTTCCAAACGAAAACAAGCAGCAAGTGATATGAATTTATCGCCTGAATCTAAATTTTTCAGCAAGTTTAATATTTAGAACGTCCTTGATTTTTTATTTATTCGCTTTGGAGTATTAATAATGAAATAATTTAACTTGAAGAATTGCATTCGAATTTGAAAAATTCCGCAAATTCTTTTGCAAAAAGCCTTTCGCAATGTGCAGTCAGATTGCTAGCATTAAAAAGAAAACCATTTCACTTTCATTTCAAACCTTAACTTTGAGCGAGTTTCAAGTGTATACCTCTGTTCAGCCTAAAATAAGACTTGATATTTCAAAAAACAAACCTTGAAAGCAAATTTCGTTTTTCTCACAGATTTCATTGTACAAACTGCAACCTAAACACACGTATTTATTATATATAATAGAATTTGCTTTAAAATTAAAAAAAAACGACTTAGTATTTATTGCTTCTTGGTATAGACTATTCGGCCGAATTAGTAAAATTATTGCAATAAACCTATAAAATCCCTTTTAATTCAATTTTTGAACTGCATTTGTTATCTACTGCAGCTGACTTTATATTTTCATCAATAACTTTTCTCAAGTTGATTAACTCTGAAATACTCTTCCATACCAAAATTGAAAGTTGTTTACTTCATTTTAAGTGATAATCGATGAGACAGATTTGTAACGGGAAGTTCTGCAATAAAATGTAATTTGTTAACAATAAGGTCAGAATTTACACTTTATTGCATGTGATAGTAACTCGCGATTGCTTTTTATTATTACTTGGCTTACATTATATATATATACATGAATATTAAACGAACAAAAGCAATTTAGTCTTGTTCTTATTAATTGCCATATAGTAATTGTTACAATTTACTGAAATTGAAATTTTTGAGCAGTACTTTACTGCCGGTAAATAATCTTAACAATGTATGTAAATGGGAATAAAAATATTGACTATTTTATAAAATGTATACTCAAAGAAATCTTTCAGACTTCTTTTATCAGATGGTAGTTACAGCACTAATGTTTATAGAATGCATACCATTAATGGAGTGCTTAGAAAAAATCATATCTTCAGATTTGATTTTAAAAAGTACTACTATTTATGGAAAAATGAGGGAAATCACTTTAAAATTTGAAGCAAAAATTCAAAATGGGAGCACTAATTTAAAATTTCAGTAAGAAAACAAAAATTATTCTGCTTGTGTAACATTTTTTCAGAAATTATATCAGATGAATATGTTGCGAGACAAATACCACCGAAATGAAACATTTATCTCCAGGATTTTGGATTATTCTGCGATATGATTTTCTATTCTGCGTATTTTTGATTCATGGCATAAAAGCACAAGCACATAAGTAAGCAAGAAATTTGATTTGTGGCAAAATGAAATTAGATGGACCAGAAAGAAAGAAAACATGGTGCATATGAATGAACGAATGAATAAATAAATAAATTAACTCATCAGAAAACACAGAACCCAACGAAAGTAAAATGCTGATCGCGAGTTTGCACATCCTTCCACTTTATAACTACTTTTGAAAAAGTCATATCCAGATTTTCAAGAAGTAATCGGACGTTTTCCTGTTTTATTAACAAAATACAAAATACTGTGCAAATAATCTGAAATGTTCTTATTCAGAAAAGTAATTTGTTCAAGTTTGGCAATATTTATTTCAGCAAAAAATAAAAAAACTAAAACCGTATCTTATGGCTAACAAAATAACTGCGAAAGTTTGGAGATTACTCGATGTTGAATGATTATTTGTTTCAGTTATTAATCATTGAAAACTAGAGAGAAATAATAATGTTGTGCTTTTCATGTCATAATTGATAGCGTTTGAAAAGGAATAAAAATGAGTAAATACTCGCTTAAATGAATTATACAAATTTTCTACTTCACGCGGCAATTCATTCTTCAAAAATCTTTCAATAATTTTTAGTGTATTATTGACTGTTCTGTTTATAAATATCGCGCAATTATGCAAAACATAACTTGGCTGAAAAAGTTTTGAATTAACTTTTCTTTAAAGCGAAATTCGTTGGAAAGAATCAACGCAACTTATTATTCTACATTTTTTAAATCTGTAACTTGCAACAAATAAAGCCCTGGATTATTTATTTATAACTTTCACCTATGAAAACAGAGGTAAAACATGGATAAATAAAAACTCGCATGTATATAAATAATGAGAATTTATTACTTAGCTACAATTTCATTCATGCTAGTGACATATATTATCCATAAACAGAAAGCCACTTCTTCTTCAGATATTTTTCAGCACTAACTTCAAGCAATGAAAACACTAATTATCCCTTCTCACTTGCTGATTCAGCTTACATCTGTAGCACCTGTAAAAGAAAAGACAAAAGGTAGTGACCATGAATGTGCACAGCATGATGATGGCGTATTATTGCCTACTTCTTCATAATTACTGATGAGATAAAATTTCTTTAATTACTGAACAACACAGTCAGTGTCAGTCTCGAACATTATTCAATATATAATACTCGCATATATAAAAATAATGAGAAATTTGTAAAGTGCTCATTTCAACTCCAGAAGTATGCCAGGAGAAGTAAGCAAGGATCACCTAGCAACGATAGTACTTTTTCCATAGCAAGTCTTGATGGGTACTTCGAAATTAATGAGCAAATCAGTTTGCAAATAATACTCGAAAAAGGAGACTATAATAAGATGTAAAGAGTGTGATTGCTGCTGATGAGGTGAGCCCAGGAGCGTATTTGGCATTGTGCATGGACCTGCAACTGCAACTGCAAATATATGCAAATGAGTGTCGATTGATGAACTTTTGAGAATTGATTCTAAGAATAGAGGAATTCTGAGATGAGTAATTCTAATTGTTGTATATTGAGAATGAATGAACTTTAAGCGCAGCAGATCAAGTCTACGTTCAAATAACGGCCAAATTATGGTACTGCCTGTCCTTCGACAAGCAGAAAAAGCTACTCAGAAAAGCAACTGCAGTCTCTATCTCCAACTGAAATAATATTTTCCAAAATGATGTCACTTATGGAGAGCCAAGAAATAATTCTGCGCATGTTTCGTTTCATTGTTTGGCAAATTCACACCAAATGGCATAATGCAGCCAAAATAGAGCAAGACGATGCAACATTCAGAGAAATAACAGAGAAGAAACAGTAACATTTCTACATGATTTGCTACACCAAAAAGTTATCTTCCGCCCATTTCTCGCCTGTATTTTGATTAAATTAGGCAATAATCACATCTGGATACATTAGCATAAATTTGACCCGTTATAATCACTTTCCACTCAGCCATGCAGTAAATTTGAACTCATTTTCTTACCATATAACGAACAATTTTTTAGCAGAACATGATAACCGCATTAAAAATTGCCATTTGTCAATCTGCAGTAACCATTTTTATCCCAAGAAGAAACTAACCTTGCCTTCTAGTATTAATTTTTTTTATTCACAGAAAGTACATAACTTCACTTCTTTACTTAACACTTTACAAACAGGCTTCTTTAACATGCGTGAGATTGCGCATTCGAAGAGGTTTCACATCAGTTCATCTTTCTTAACTTACTCAACTTAGAGCATACTAACTGCTCCGAGAATTCAAAGGTTGCGACTAATAAATTCTCAAGCTTTCATCAATAATTACTTATTTCCAATATTTTAAGCGATTTTTTATAGAAACAAGGTGGATAGATAGAAGTGACAATTTCGAATCATATCTCTGACAATTTCGTGTTATTTCAACACTGAAAATATTCTACTGCAATGGAAGTCGTACATATTGCAATGAGAAGAACATGATTCATTAAGATAAATAGAAAAATGTAATCATAAGCACGTGTAATTTCTTTTACCCAATTGAAAGCACATTTAAGTATGGGAATTATTCAGACGATCTTCGTTATCATTTATTTCAACAGCTACGAAGTCACAAAAAAATTGACATCGTAGATACGTCAAGGAGCATTTAAATCTTAGAGTCTGCCTTCTGTCTCCTTTAAACAACATTTGCCTTTGGAATTGAAATATAGTGAAAGTTCATTCAATACTCAAAAATGAATTGCTGTCTTGGTTAATTCAGTTTTCATCAAAGTAAGACTCCTTAACCACGGACCATCCAATAGTAAATTAGCCAAACAACACATGTAATTGACGAAACTAGATTTAAATGTAACTAGAATAAGTTTCATTGCTCGCAAAAACTAAAAACGGAGCTAAAAAGAATTTTACTTTGTAATTGCAACTTGCTGCACCACCCAACATGGTTGTTGAATAACATCCAATTCTAAATTGGGAAGCCGACGATCGATCCCCAAAGTTTGGCAAAGTCAAACGCTGACTTCTTGATGGCACTGAGGAAGTACATGTAAATACACATCGTCAAATGAAAATATGTATTCACATTTCCGCTGCTAACAAAATGAAAGGTTGTGCGTAAATTTTCAACTACACTCCTTGCAGGATTCTCTTAGGCACAGGAAAAAAAAGTAAAGGTCACTATGACTGATCTCAACAAGTATGCTTGAACGAGTGCATTTTACTAGTGTTTACTTTACAGAGAACTTTAGCTTCGAGAACATCTCTGTACATGAATTTGTCGAAATTCTTATCATTTTCGTATGCTCGAGTGTAACGAAACATTGACAATGTAGCGTCTATTTGCAAATGTTTCGGAATAAGCTTGCTTTATTTTTCAGCGTAAATTTTAAATATGTCCAGCTGACAATTTTAAAATTTACGTCACTTTTTATTACGAAATGGAGCACCATGAAAGATTAGATAAACGCAGTTAAATAGATGGAATAGATGGATGAAGGTACAGCAAACAGAATGAAAAAACTCTTACCATGGGCGAGTTTCGAGCTTGCACTCCCGACCAAAAGACAAAGTAAAAGAATGGTTGCCTTCTGGAAGGAATAAACAACACTTAAGCAGGAACCTGCAGGGTTTCTCAGGTTTTCCATATCTGCAATCCGGTTAAATACTCGACTGCTCAACCGCTTATACTGATGGCCATCGATGGCCTATGGCAGGCAGTAGGACGCAGTGTTGCAGGCATGGGTGGAGTGGTGTCCATATTACTCGTTTAGCCAAGAGAAGAGAGGCAGAAGCAAGCACCATGCACATCCGGCTGGCTCTACCGTAATCTCTCGCTTTTTGTTTATTTCGAGCTGAACTAGTCATTCCTGCCTCTGCGCCCCGAGCAGCCACCTTATCGATTATAAGTCTTGAAATGGCCAAGTGATTATGATTGTCATGCTCTGGCCTCAGCATATGCTCGGTCGCACTCGAAGATTGCAAATATGAGTGCAACTGGAACTCGTAAGAGTAGAGGCAGCTTCCCAAATTGTACACTCAAACTAAGTGGACAGAGACTTTATTTTCGTTCCTTCGCAGTTAGCTAATTTGCATAGTCAACTTACGGCTATATGCACTAGCCATCATACTTATACATGCATGTATTGCTAGTAAAAAGCATACAGCTAAGCCTGCAGACAAGCACACGCGTACGTACGTACGTACACAACATAGAAGTAATCGCACTCTATTCGGTGAAGAGTGCTGAGAGCTGAAAAGGGAGCTGATGGATTGACTGCAGTGTTCTTTGCACTAAGAAAATGAAAGAATTAGAAAAGGATGAGCGAATGTAACAAGCAATACACCTCATACAGCCAATCTTATGCACTTTGTGCACCGCACTCTCGCGGTCGAACTGAACTATCTCAAGTCCTAATTATACGTATATATATAGCTGGTTCCCGTGCTCTCTGCAACACAATTTCAACAACATATATATTCTCTTATTGCTCGCCAACACAGTTTCAAAACAAACAGTTACAGCAACGACAGATGTTCCCTATAAATGATAAATGTTCTTTTCACAACAATCAGCCACACAAAATTCCGAATTTAGATGCTGTGAAATCTAATTGTTTGCTTAGATTACTTCCTAATCCAAATGCATAAAATTGGCTGTATCACGTCGACTGATTTTGAGAACTGCCATTCATGAGCGGCTTTTGCAAAATTAATTCAAAGAATAAACCCTCATCCCATTCAGCTTCACTGGATGAATACACATCATAAACAGTCCACTGTACAGTTCTGTAAAAGTTTTATATGCATTTCGTGTTTTATTCAATTTGTGGCCCGTTAAATTCAGGTCAAGTTAACAAAAAGTTGAAATTACTGTACTTCATGACTCGTACATAAGAATTGCTAGGCGAAGATGAGGTTTTAAGCAAAGATGTAAGTTCGCAAAGGTAGTATTGTTATATCTTTTTTGTTATATAATTGTCTTTAGAACTTTTAGTTGTGCGAAAAACATACCTCTTAACGAATGGAAAGCTTATGAGGAAGAATATGGAAATGTTTATTACGATAAAAAGTTGTTAATCACGGTCTCCTCTATTTAATTTATTCTTAAAATAACTGCCTTTTTTGTGCCGTTTTGAAGTTTTAGGAATTATTCAGTGTTGGGAGCATACTGTTGTAGTTAAAAGTCATGGAGTGTTTCTCAGAATTACTGCATGCACTGGAGGACGATGAGGAACGAGCTGTGGTTCAGCGTAATAACCTTTCTTATTTTCAAAACAAATGTATCAAAGAACAACATATGAGGTGAGATTTGTGGAGATATTACCTCATTGTATTCTTTATTTATCGGCGCTTCAAAGTTTATCGAATAGGAGTTGATCCTCGTATAATATAAAGGACACAGTCCAGTCGTGTGACTTGTGCTTTATCTAAGAATTGATACAAGTCGTGGTCACAGGTAATATAGTCATATAAGATATCTGGAAGGTTAAAGTATCACTACACATAACTCTAGTACACTTTTTTTTTTTTAAATAATAAGCTTTCTTGAGATTGCCAATATTCTCCTATTACCTTACCGATATTTTACAGACTTTTAGATAAACGACGCTTGAACAGGCGAAATGAGCATCGTCGACGTCGTATAAATCAGGCGAGAAAAGAAATCGTAAATTATGCACTCAGTTTTGAATTACAAATATTAATTGACTTTGGGTTCAGTCAGTATATGAGCAATAAAGAAATGAGTGGATTAGTTCGACAAATGGGTCGAGTTTGGGGGATACAAAAAAAGTTATTTTTCATGAGAATTTTCCGCTTCTATAAAGGTGTCGCGCTCTTTCAGAATATGATTTTTACATTTTTCCCATTGAATGGCTCATATATTACTAATAATACCTAAAATGAAACTCTATTTGCAATATCATAACGTTATAGTGTATGAAAGTTAGACTCATTAAAAAATTACTTTTGCAGAACTCGCGGCTTAAAAATCATACTTTCTGCTCCTGACACGCGCTTTTTAAGTGAAGGGAGCAAAAAACTTTCTGGTTTCGATCGCTTCAGCTGGGTTATATCGAATAAAAATTTAGAAATGGTAAAAGTTGTTTCAATTTACTGACCATCGCGCTATAAACTTAAGTATTCACCATTAAGAAATTGCAATGACATAATTCCCATAGTTGTCATGTAATATTATATTAACAAGAGTGCAGTTTATAAATTAGCTCAAAAAGTTTCTGTTGCCTATTTCATTATTCGTTTCATAAAAACAACAACTAATGGTAAATAAATTGTTTTCAGCGACATTTATACAATAGAGAAATAATTATTATAGTATCTTTATTTTTATTTATACCTTTCTCAGTTATTCGTACTTTACTCAGTTAGCTTAGGTTATTAATGAACATCGTTTCGTCTATTTGAGTCCAGACCCACAACTAGATCCTTTGCTAGAAGTAAAACCTGAAATTGTGTATATTGTTGGTGGTCTGGTTGACGAATCTGGAGTCGGGTCTTTGTCACGTCGTAGAGCAGGTTGAACTTATATTACTTTCATGCGTACACAATTAAAATTATGAACAACTGATCACTTTCGTTGCTAATTTGCTTCTTTAACTCTTCATTCATATATTTTTAGCAGTAAGCGAAGTAGATAGTTTGCACGGTTTAACATTTGATGTTGTAAACAAATTAATTTGTAACATGTCATGAAATGAAACAAATTAAATAGTTTCTAGTTTATGTTTTGAAATGAATTAGAGCGATTCTGTGGAATTTATGATTTTTCCTATTTACGGCAGGGTAGAAAATTTGTGATTCTAATAGACCATAATATTCTTTTTTTTCTTAGTGCTTCAAATTTTTCGTGTATTTGTAGTTAAGATTCAAAAATATTTTAAAAATGAATCACGTCATATATCTCTATTAAACTTTTCTGTTTTTATTTTTGAGAATTTTTTGCGTCAGTTTTAAGAAAATCTTTATCTAAAAGGGCTTGTAGACAAACTTCAAAATTGTGTGGAAATTTATGTTGCAGAAGAATTGAATGTGGATGTGCGGCGACTACCGATACAGGAATTTTTGATAAAACGTAATACTGGAACTTTTAACATTATGCTCGCGATAAATCAAGTTGTTGAGATTCTTGTGCGTTATGTATGTTCTAAAGATTGGGTCCAAGCACTTTCTGTAGTGCCAAAGCGTATTGGCTATGGAATTCCAGAATTGTAAATTATGTTTTTCTTATTCATTAAACATTATTCATGGTCAATGTTTTATGTTTATCAAAACAAGCATAAAGTAATGAAACGTATAACTTTTAAAATGTGATCAACCTAATCGAAGAGTTCTACAAAAAAACAGCTGGAATATTTTAGACTATATTAAAATTATTCAAAGTATGTATCATAAGTGCATAAGACTTTGAGCTTCATATTTCAAGTTCGTCAGAATTATGTATGATGCTATATACGGAGTACATACCTTGTTCAAATATCAGTGATTAGTTGCTACTGACTTGCAGGCTTTATTGCATATCTGTTACTGTTTTTTCTTTGTTATTTGCAGTTTGCTGAATTTTAAAACGAAAGGATTAGTCTTTGTCGATATTAAAATGCTGGTTCACATGCCAGTGAAATAATTTTGAAGTCATTAGTCAAGAGATATGTGTTTTGTCAAGAAGTTATAAATACAAGTTATCGCACATTTAAATGAACCAGGTAACTGAAATAATGCAAGGATACAATGATGATGACTTTTTTGGTGTCCATGCAGCAACAGAAACACAACTCCCAAGGCAAATGGAAGCTGCAAAAACTTTGAGATCAAGGATAAAAGAAAGGGAACGCCGTCGACCCTGCAATGAGGAAGGTTGCAGTACCTCGAATAGAAGGTTAATTTATTTCAAGTTGAGCATGTCTAATGTTAGGTCATTCTAGACGGTAAACCTGTAGGAGTTTTGGGATGTACCAAGGTTACTGTTGTTGGTACTGGAAGTTTAAGTTTTCATTTGAAGGGATTGTTTATCACTAGAAAAGGCTCTTGACTGCATTTTTTTGACATGAATCTTGAACAGAATTAAAACGCACTTTTAATTCTTAACATTTTGTTGCATCCAGACTGGTTACATCATCTTGTATTACTTTTTAACTGATATGGTCCCTAATTCTTTCAGGTCGACTGATTATGATACAATAACTAATTATTCTGCGGAAGATCTTGATCGAACTTGTGTTCACAGTAACAGTGACTGCGATAATGTTACTAATACTCAGTTATCAGTAAGCTTTATTTGTTATAGTATTTGTTAGTCTTGTGTCTTGATACGCTTCGTTGAGTCCTCCACGAACCACGGACGATCTGCAGTGCTAATAATCTCAGAATTCGTTTGCTTCTTCAGTTCTTGCACTCGCAAACCTCTCGCTATACAGGAAACGACACAGTGAGCATCTCCCGAAACAATTGAGGACCGTTTTCAGATCCTCTCTTGTTTGCTTTCTCTGAGGAACGTCGATTCCGCAAGCAAGTGCCTCAAGTTTGATTATTCTGCTAGCATCTGGTTTCGGTACACTACACTATCAGAGGGCTCCTCTCCCACTCTTCAGGAAGCTTTCTAGCTGCGTCTGTCTTCCCATTGTTTTCATTTTGGGTTTTTTTTCCTTTTACCCTCCATTTTATGTTTCCGGTAGCTCGGAGTCGACTAGTCGGCTATGTATGTAATTTCTTTCGTTTGGTCATTTATGATCAATAAAGACGTTATAGAGTTTTGTGTCGCCATGCTAGAATGTAAGAATTATTGTATTATTAACAATATCTTGGTTGCTGCAATTTTTTGTTCTTACCAAACTAGTGAAGTTTAGGGCATAAAAATTAGTGTATGAAAAAAAAGTTGAAAGTTGCAGAAAGTAGTGGAATCAAATGCTCATTACAATACTGGTCTGTGGAGAATATGGGAAAAAATTGACTCGGTATGGGAAATGAGTGATGAACAGCTAGTTGATGTCATGGTAAATCGAATAATTTATGAAGATGGTATGGTTGTAGTATCGAACCTTACTCATTTTATCAAGTCAATCTTCATGAAATTTTAATTCAAGTGTTTCCATTATCCTTTTCGTTCTTTTATCACTTATTTATTTTTTGAGGAGAACTCATTGCATTTGATAAGCCTTACCAAGTAGCTTTTTGCAATGCACCAAGAAACCAAGCAGAAATATTGCGCATTCTTCCCCAACTTTCTTCTCATGTATCACCACGCGGCAGTATTTTACATATCGTTAAGTCTATTTCAAAGCCTGCAACCGGGATAATACTTTTTGCAAAGTGCGTTTCTTTCATACAGGTTTGAGAGAAATCAAGAAATGTTGTATGATATGGAATTAAGCATTATACTTAGTTTTCATGGAGTACTTTTTTAGTTTTAAGCTGAATACTCTATGATCTAGCTTCCAATAATTTTGTGACCTGTTAAGAAGCATTTACTTTTCAGTAATTATAGAAATGGTCGAAATCAGTTACTTTTTATTGTATTTTAATTTGGTTTAAGTAAATGTTCATTTCTTTTTTCTTTAATCAAGTTCATTTTTTAATTTCTTTAAAAGGAATCGAAGTGCTCAGGAGAGGATGAAAGCTTTATATAATAATGGTTTTGTGAAACAGTATTATCGCATCCTCACAAATATGAAACCTAAACATGATGAGGCTGTTATTCATATACCTCTTATTAAGTGCAAACGAGACAACAATTATGTGGTTGATTTTATTGAGTTTTTTAGTATGTAAGGAATCTGTGTTATGGGATATGATTAGTAATATATGACTTCATAAAATATGTAAAATATGCGCTATCGTTAGCTTGAAATCGTTTTTCCAAAACTCCAACCAACAACATTATTTAATTTGTTAAATCGGTCATCAAATATCATTTTCGAGTGTTCTACGTGTCAGTGTAAAAAAAGCTTTATTCAGTGATATCTACAAATTTGAAACTAATGTTTGATTTTAGTAAAGATTTAGATGTTACCGTTGGGAGCTACCCAAAGCAATAAGATCAGTCCATTTTTAGAGGCTAAAACACAATACAGATTACTGAAACATGATTCTCGAAATCAAACCAGCTATATGGAATGCATCATCAAACAAGGTATTTAATGTGGGAAAAAATCTTGTTTATTTCATGATAAACAATAAGAATTCCACAAAATTTTTGAACAATTAGTTCCTTTCAAACATATTGGATCTATATTCAGCTTTCATTTCGTGTTGCTGATCCATTTAATGCATATTTTAGTACTACACTTTGGTTTAGCTTATGAAATTAAGTCAATTAGAGTTATTATTTTCCACGGAGATTGAAATTTATGAGAAAACGAAACTCATTACCTTCTTTGATACCCTAAATTGTGTGGTCAATAGATTCAACAAAATATGTCACCTTTTTTGATTTCTAAGGATTATAGTATTGTTAATTTCCAAGTATGAAGAATATATTTTAACACATCACAATAGATCAAAGTGTCATTTCGCCAAATAATGATAATAGTGAAACATGGGTTTTTTTTTTAATTTGGTAAAACCGCAAAAAAAATATAAATTTGTGTGGTTTATTTTTATGAAGTGCGAGTAGCAATGATTTCAGATGCTCCTGACCAAATACGTGCACATTTCGGTCTTGGAATTGCATGTCCCATCATCGGTGACTTTAAATATAATTGGAGCCGCAGAGAAGCAGGAAAAGGAATCCCACCCCGATTATTGAACGCAGCATTACAAGATTTACATATTACCGGTAGGATCTCACATTCTTTTGTTTTTATCTGCCATCGTATCTCATCAATCAAAAGTCAGCTTTTTAACTGCATGGGATGTATTCATCTGGCCTCAGTGTTTCCCTCAATTTATTTTTTCCACCATTCAATTTTTATTCGGTTTTATGATTTCAGAAAAGAGTTTTGATCTCTGGTCACTTGTTTTGTCGTTTGCATGCTGTTTTAATGAACAACCTGCTTATGAATATATATAATTTTATTGAAGATATCAAGAATTTGATTTTTGATAGCATTCAAGTGCAATGCAAAATTTGCTATTATTCAATGCTTCAATGCTTTTATTTAATTATTTTGTATGAAACTAATATCATTAATCTGTTTCAGGCAGTTCATTCCGTAGGTTACCAATGTTCATGCATTTGAAGGAAGTAGTAATTTCGATATCGGATCGTCGATGTCGGAAAATTCATATTACTGCCCCATTACCATCCTTTTTTACTTATACTTTGAGCAAGTTGCGATTATTAAAATAGTGGTAATAAAATTGTCTGTCATATTTTTGCGTGTAATTTTGTGCTCCTTCAAGTTCCATTTAATATTTTTTGTGTTTCCAAAGGTAATTGAGTACTAAGAAAGTTGCGAACATTTCTGTAAGGTTTGTATTGAGTAAAAATGAAAACAGTGCATCGAAATAGAAATAGTTTGTGCCAGTCTACATATAAATTATGCTTGACTTCGGTTGATATCAAATATTTTGGTCATTTCGAAGTTTCCAGAATTCGATGGCTTGATAAATTCTTTTATAATTAAATTCTCAAATTTGCTAGTTGCCTCTCCATTCGATGCCTATTAACGATATAGTAGGATTGTCAATTTTAGGTGTTTAAAATAATGTTCAAAGTGAGTAATTCTCTAATTTTTGACTTACGAACACCACGTTACGTCTGCTATGCAAGATTAGGTGGTAGATTATGTAGTGAAAAGTCAGTAATTAAATGGCATACCTCAGCACATTTCCTAATGTCTTTGTTGCGAGCCATCCAAGATGAGTACGTTAAGCAAACCTTCTTGGTCTTTTTAAGGAAAAGTGGCGTAGTTCCTGATGATAGGGTGCGTTTTCTTTTCATTTGTTTTATATTGTCGTGTAGGCTTCTTTTTTTTTCAATTGTTGCTTGCAGTTGTTTATTTTGTAAATTTTGGATGAGGCTGATTCGGTGGATTCTGTTAAAATTTAGCTTACCATGACATTTATCAACGAGAAATTCATTCTGTTGCATATGCAGGTAGTGTATTTGGTTATCCGTTTCCGGGATCCGCTAGTTAGTGAAATTGATTACAATTGGTATGGATTCCGTAAGTAATAGTATCACCGATTTTATATTTGAGTTTCGTTATATCAATAATACTATTTTTGAAATTGCAGTTTCCTAATTTAAAAAAAATCTGAAATTAGGAGGAAGCAAAATTTATTCTTGCAGAATAGGAGAATTTTTTACTCTCCACTGTTATAGTCCAATTTTTTTCACATTTAGCATGAATTTGGACTTGTTCAGGATTCAGTCGAAAAATGTGAAGCATAGAAGTTAGGTTCTTTTCAGGAATTACAGGATTTGCACTCTTTGTTCACGATTCTTGCATCTAGAAAAAATGCTGTGGGTTTTATCTACATTTGGTGGTGCTTTATCAGCCATGGGTGATTATTACAAACATTTTGTAAGTTAAAAGTTCTTTTAGGCCTAACGTTTTTTTAATTGCCTCATTTTTACTATCGGAATACGAGGTGACAGGAGAATGATGGTATGATTTCTTAATCAGAAGAAATTCTTTTAGTTATTTAGATGTTTCATTATTTGAAATATTCACTGTTTCACTTCGTGAATGAAATATTAATTCTTCAGGCTGAAAGAGCAGAGCGTGTTTCTTACAATCAGATGCGACTAGCATTAGATATTGGTGATCCCGTATTGGTTTCTCGGTGTAAATTATATATTTCAATTAGCTTTATGCAGAGAAACAAATGTCGTACTGCTGCAAAAATTATTCGGTTGTTCATTCTTTTATTGAAAGTAATTTCATACCTTTCTAAGGGAGTAGACTGGTAGTTAACAATGGAAGTTTTTTGTGTATGTTGTGATACAAATGTTCAGGTATTCGTACGATTTCTCGTACAAAAACCTAATTGACGACTGTTTATCAAAACGAGTGTGATATTTTCAGAAATATAACATTCAAATCATTAGACCATCAAACTATTTAGGGAAAAAACCAAGCATTGTTATCGCAGTTTTTGAGTCTCTCAGCCTTAAAAAGTGATGTCATGAAAGAAAAAATCCTTCAATGTTTTTCGGACTGTACTTTTTATATTGTAAGATATTTTTATGAATTTGCTAACGTTTAGTAATCTTGGCAGCGTTTTATATATTGTATTGTAAATTGATTTTAATGATTTTCAGTAAAGAATATGGTGTTGCAAAAGCTCTAAAAAGTGATTTTCTACTTCACTGCTGTGAAGGAGTTTGGCTAAAGTTACGCGGTATAGTTGAGAAAAAAAAGTGTTGCAAATGAAGTCTCAGTTGGAAGCGTTGATTTCGGCATCAAGTGCAACAAGAAGTGCTAGTGATCATGCTAGTTTTATTTCAGAAACTGGTGTATAGAAGTACACTAAGACTTAATGTATTCTAAAATTTTCTTTGGAATCAGTCACAAAATCTTCTGTATATTCCGGCACTTTTGCAGTTAAGCAATTATAAGTGAGATGGGAAAAAAAATTTTGAAATGGGCCGTATATAATAGTGATTGGATATATAAATTTGCCATTTTTTATTGGAATTTTGCAGCTTGCAAATAGTTTTTGATGTTACCATTTTCTTATTTATGCCATCTATTTCACTGCAAGCTGCGCATTCTACTCATAGGTGGTGCACTAATTCCTGTTCTTACTGTTCTTTACTATTATAGTTTTCGTCGTCATTAGTTGTTCATGCAATAATAAACCTAGTTCAAAATTATTCGTTGGTAAAATTGACTCTGTCACTAAACCTTGATGAAAACACTGGAATGATATCAATAAGTTTTGACCCGCAGCCTTACTTAGATGGAAATACGTTCAGTAATTCTGGTGAATTAGATTCGAAATGCAAAAGCGTAATATTTGGGATTGTAACGTGCTGTGAGATTTTATTACATGAAATAAGTTAGTGTGGTTTTGGTGAGTCACAAGGAAAGAGCAATATGATCTGTTTGGAAGTAAGTTTTTCTGATCGTGAAATTGATGTTCAGACTTGCTTAATTTTGTGATATTTGGATTGAATTATTGGAGGATTCAGCTCTAATTTTATGGGAGGAGTGTTGCACTTTTCGGATAAGTGACTAGATGGCAACAGTGAATGGCAAACCTGAAAAACCCTTACAAATGTTTTGATGAGTTCCCTCTTTAACACAAAGCTGCACTCACCCGAAGCATATTCCCATATTTTGTGGAATGGTTTTAGTAAACAACTGAGACTTTTTCTGACCACAAATCTGTTTATACAATTCATAAATTCCATGACTGCATCCATATATATCATCATGATTGTCATTATTTCTGCTGCAATCCATTGTAGATTCTTATTGTGTACCAAGCAATATTATTTGCAAAAAATGTCGTAGTCGTAAAAGCTTTAAGATTTATCGCTTTCTAATTAACAAATAGACTCTGCAGTAGTTTGTTCACAGCTGTTTCTCTTTTCCCTAAAGAAACCAATGTTATAGTACTCAGTTGGTAGGTAACCTGACAATGGAATATTTAAATTGTTTTTTCAGATATATTGAAGAATACGAGTGTTTGTGGTAAACTCTCCTCAGATGTTGTGTCACTTTGTTTTTCAGCTACTTAGCATTTTCATAACTGCAACAGCAGTGAGTCACCAAAAAATAACAGCAAACGAAGAAAATGATTTGAGTAAAGAACTTTTGGCATTGCGGCAGGTTCATCATTTAATATTACAAGCAGCTATCCTTTTCTGATATCATATTGGAACCGTAATTACTAATACAGTAGTAGTGCTGGTTGGTTATGATGGTGTGAAGAGAAGGTTGCTATGAAAAAAAAAGTTTCGTTATGAAGGAAAAAATATCAAAATTGCGAGGGATTAGGATTTGTTTACCTGTTCAATAGGGCATTGAATTTTCATGATACTACTGTGGTTTGTTGGATGTTACTGTAGAATGTTACTAGAATGTTACTTTAGTTTATTGGATGGAACAGGCGCAATTTCATTTCATTGGTATTCAAAATCTTGATAGCAACAACTAAAAAACTTATGTTCGCGCTTTAAAGACCCTATTTTTCATGCAAAAACAGGATTTAAATTATTTTCACTGTTTATTCATTTAATTCTTTTCCCTGTTACTTGCATTTGGATATTTTCAGTACATGCAGTTTTTACACATGCAAGTAGAGCAAGTGTTGTCAAGGATGAACGAGATGCAAGTGCATTTATCAAGGCTCCAAGAAACTTCCAAAAGTAACTGTACCGATTTCACAATTACTGTATATCAAACATTTTGCAGCAAGAAAAGTTTATATATTTCTAAGATCAGTATCAAATGAGATAAATATCGTCAGGGACACAAGCATTAATCACATCCGAGTTTCCTGAGAAGGGTGGAAAAGGTGCAACAGGCCGACCCGGAATTAAGGGAGATAAAGGCGAGCAGGTTTGCACCAATATTTATTTCTATGATAAGATCACAAAATAATTAGAATTAAAGTCTTCAAAAAGATTTGCATAAGGTCATCATAAATCAAATAAGATCACTAATTAATTTTTAGGGTAGTTATGAAATGAACTACTGAGGAAAACTTGCCCTCCGATAATTTTTGTCGAGAAGTTTTATCCTCTCGATTTAATCGATATTTCTAGTTTGATATATTTTTATCAGAACTTTATAATAAGTTAGATGGTATGTTTAAAAAAAACGAATTGAACTACCATAGGAGTTAATTGAGAGAAGTTTAAATTATTTGTTACTTAAAAAGTTCGAATTTTGCAGAAAATTCATTTGAGCGGTTTATCAAATTAATTCAGGGGGATCCCGGAGTAAAAGGTGAACGTGGATACCAGGGTATTCCAGGGACTAAAGGTAGTCAAGGAATGCCAGGAAAATCAGGTAAACCAGGAATTCCTGGTGAATTGGGGATTCCCGGTGCGAAAGGTATGGAAGGTTTGCCGGGATTAAACGGTGCTAACGGTCTACCTGGATTGAAGGGAGATCGTGGCAGTTCGGGACTTCAGGGAAGACCTGGTGCGATCATCTGGTATATACATATATTTGACTTCTTAAACAGCGAAAAATGCTTTGATTTCTAAGCAAAATAAAATATGGAGACGGTTTTTTGAGAAAGTTAATGATGTCTTGTAATTCAAAACTCAAAGAAGAATTGAATCGGCATCATATCAAATTTTATTGTATACAGTCGAGTTTCTTTAGGAGTTCCTGGTCCACCAGGTGAGAAAGGAAAGCCAGGGTTAAATGGTTCTCCTGGGCAGCCGGGAAAAATCGGTGATCCTGGTATTCCAGGAGTACCAGGAGTGCAAGGTATAGTACTCAAAGTTTTCACTTCAACTCTGCTTCCTCAAAAAAGGGGAAGGGGATTCCACTAAAAAACGAATGAATTTTTCACATAGAGCGTGTAAACTAGAAAAAAGTCAGTTTTATTAATGATTGATGATGCTTCATGGCTAACTTAATTACTGCAAAATCATTCGAGGAGAAATTGCGAAAATTAAAAAATAAGTAATGCAGGTGGCTCATTACTAATTACTGCTCTCAGAGCTTATAAAATTCTAGAATATAGTTGTAACTTCTCAAAAACAAATGTATGCATAAGTTCCATATTATTATTCCTTAAAATCACGAGCAGTAATTTTTATTTAGAAAAACATTCCAATTTTACAATAAATTCAGGCTCTACTGGACCAATGGGACCACCAGGTTTAAAAGGTATGCAAGGGGAAAAGGGGGACATCGGTCTACCGGGATTTCCAGGATCCAAAGGTAGTCCAGGGCAAGACGGTCTTCCAGGCTTGCCTGGTCAGTGATATTTCTATTCATACCTTCAGATAAATAAATTTGAACTGATAAATCAATCCATCTTGATAACTCGTATTTGAAGCTGAAAAATAAGTAAAGATTTTATGGGTATTAGCTTATAACTTGATCGCAACAGTGTTTCCCAATTCATTAGCATAATTTCCCAATTCATTAGCATAATTTATTTGCTTTTGATCAGTGGAAGTTATCAGTTGTTACTTTCTTCTAAATCTTCTTTTCTTATAATTTCCAGATAAGTAACTCATCCTCTTTTATAAAACCAATGTTTATCTTTTCCAAAGTGTTATTATATTCATTCGCAAGTAAATAAGAGAAACTCTTTCACTGCTTGATTAGAGGAGTTTTCCACAAAATTTAAGCAGTTTTGAAATGAATAAATTTATTTTTACTCTGGCAACTATGTTCGTAATTTCTGCATTCAGGCTGGTTATTAAATGATCAAGGTTACTGTATTCTGTCTCTTGGTTCGTGTCCTCCATCGTTCACGGAAGTCATGTCGTATAATCGAATCCTTGAAAGTTATCGTTTTGGAGAATATTCGTTGGTGTCAGGTTCAGGACAACAAGAAGTTTGGCATGAATTGAAAGTGCATGCTTGTTGTAAATGATGAGGCATTTGGATTCTTTCGTATCGGCAATCAATAATTTCTATTTTTCTGGAATAAATCTTAGTATTTGTTGAGCCATTATATTATTAATAGTTATTATTACTGAGTTAATAATTATTATCAGGACCACTGAGGCGATTATTGGCGGTAAATGTTTTTTATGGTGCAAAGCATAATTCTTGATAATGTAAATTTATTTCTATTTAGAACCGATGAAGTCAAACTAGATTTGTTTTTTTTTAAATAGATATTGTCAGCAGATAAAGCTTACTGGAATCTCAGAACTGTGTAAGAATCTCTGCATTCACGGCTATGTATTTGACAAATTATTGCAGAAAATGGGCCTTAATATACAAAAATTAAAATGTATTGCATCTCAGATACAGTGTTTTGGTAGTTATTTCTCATCATAAAATGAGGATCAATAATAGAATGGTACTCATTTTCCACGCAAAAATAGAAAGTTGTTCGCGAGTAATGAAAATCTTCCATCAAAAGACCCTTATATATTGTATTGCTCATTTTATCAACTAAACTTTCCCGAGTTTAACTAGCTTTTCATAATTGAGAACTAGTCTGAGACATTCAATTCTTAGAAGGAATTTTTACTGTCAGTTTTATTAAAAAAGAGTGTAAAAAGTGGAGAGGTATAAAGGAAGTCATTTTCAGCTCATTTCCAATGATTATCACTTAATGCAATTTATTATCTCAATTACGAATGAATATCTGTAGTACTGGTACTTTGTTAATGTTAATATTTCTCTATACATTAGCGAAATGAACTCCATATATGAATTTGGAAGCTAGCACTTTTGTTTTTACAACTGTAAGCAGTAAAAACCATATTATGAAAGCATTGCAAAAGTTAGTGATGTGGAACTTTTCATAATTGTCATGCTAATTAGGAGTTCTAAATAAACCTAATCTAATAAGAGTGTTGGTGTTGTCTACTAATAGTGAGAGTAAACTTCAACGATTTCAGAAGCAATTTCGTTACTTCAAGTTTGCAGTAATTATGAAAGAAAAGTTTTTCTTTTCGAGATTACTTGCAGACTGAGTTCTGGCAGATAAACTACATGGGCAGCAAACTTGTGAAATAGACGATCAAACTACATAAATCAATTCTTTTTGGCAGGTGCTTGCTCTTACTTTTCTGCTCCTTCCTAACTGACTTGGCTTAAGACTTCAGAAATTTGGCAGTATTTTGAAGATTTTTGCTGAGATCTTAATTATGTGACAGGGTCCTGACATCATATTATTTATATTTTGTTCAGCTTGATCGAGACAAGAGCAAGATCATGCGGGCCTTTCATCTTGAACATGAGTTTTGCTTGCATTACGTGAGTTGAATTAGACTGTGCGTGAGTAAAACAAATTGTGCATGAGAAGGGAAATTTCCGAATATATTATACTTGAGTTCATTGTTTACAGCTTCGTGTATTTGCATCACTCAATGCATGAGTCATTTGACAATAATAAATGCTGAAAGTGATTCAAGTATTAGAACAGTAGGAATTAACAGAATAATTTTACTTAAATGCACGTCAATGAATCTGAAGTCGTTTAAAATTTATTGAAGTCCATTTGAGTTATTATTTCACTGCATCCGTAACTGTGTTCATGAGCTCTAAAATATTTGTTTCCTATAAGTTTCAGCTCTTCTTAACTTACGACAGGTCACTTCAGCATCCCAAAAAATGAATTTATATCAATATATTATCATTTTTGGGTTTTTGAGCTTGACTAAAAAAGCGACAGCGGAAAACGACTTATCTACAGAATACAATAATGTTGTAAGACTGATGAACATGCAAAATACTATCATCAATAATTTGCAGAGAGTGAGCTGTAATTATTCTGTTGAATATCTGAATACTCATATTTAGAACTCATTGTTGTTTTGCATCAAAAGTATTATTACTTATCTCGAAATCTATAAAGTCCAATTACTTTAGATCGGACTTTTTTGTGCGCAGTGTCTGCAGTCTTTCATGTTATGCATTAAAATATTCATTGAAAAAACTCCTTTATTTACTGCATTGAAGAATTCCAAAAAATTATGTATAGTAGCTTGATCAGTTGCTTTTATCATAAATATATACTTTAATAAATTAACAGCATGAATGATTACGTTTTTTAGCGATTAGATAAACTTCTTGAAGAACGGAATATGCGTGAGGAGAATGTGTATCGCCTGCAGAGTCAAGAAACAGGTGAAATAGTAACCTATTGCATTATATCAGTGCTTATTATCATATTATGAGTGAGTACATTATGTTTTAATCTCTTTGATATACATTTTTTTGATCAAATTTTGCCTTTTAAAAAGTCATTGCTTGAAGGAAAAAACAAATGTGAGTGCAATCCAGGACCGCCTGGACCTCGTGGACAGAAAGGAGAACCTGGACCAAGAGGACCTCGTGGACCATCAGGTACCAAGTAATAATTTTGAGTTGTCATGATAAGTTTAACCAAAAAATTTTCATTTAAAGCTTTTTTTGTTTTAAAAAGAAATATTTATAACTCTTGACTGCCATGAATATAAATTAGCATGGTAAATTTTTTGAGAATTAAATGTAATAATGGAGTAAAACTAATAAGAAACTTGACTTTTGTATCTTATCAGTGTTGTTTAATCAATGGATAAATTTGCAAGTAAACTGCTCATAAATAAAATAAAATTTGAGCAAACACCCCAGTATCGGTAGATTGCTTTAATTTCAGCACTACCAAGTGATGATGATAACATGTGCTTGGTGGTAGTAGGAAGATGTCCGAGAGGATTTTTACCAAATGCAAATTACGGCAATACTTTGCAAAGAATAATTAATGATCCACTCATTCAGGTGTGCTGCACATACTTGGTCCAAGCTGAATTGATATAATCAAGATTATATTTTGTTTTCGATATTTAAACACAAATCTTTGTACACAAATGTTGATTTACCAGTAAATACAATTAATATGTTGACTTTCGTTGCTCTGCGAATGTATAGGTCAAAATGTTATCCTCCATTCCAAGCATTAATTCTCTTATTATGAATGAGCACAATTACCAGCAAAGTGAAATATTTCTTACATTTTACATTGGAAAAAGTATTACTTTTAAATCCATAGATTTCTCCAAAAAAAAACAAATGTTAAGTAACCCAAATTTTGCACTATCTAACAAAATGAATAGAAGTTCAAATTGACTGGTCGCTGCTTCAACTGATTTCTGGAATTTTATTAAGGGAGAGATCATGATCATACATTCTGGGTATTATAGAAGGAAAGAAGTGAAAAAGTTAAAACATGCAAGCTGTCATAAATCAATCCAAAAGTATCATGATTTATGGTGAACTGTCATCTCGAGCCAGCGACCCAGGCAAGAAATTGTTCTATGCTTATTTCACCTCATCGCTAAGTTAGACTATTCTCAAGGCGAGTTTTGAAAAAGTGTCAGTAACGTGGCTTGTTTACTTTCTGCACATCACATTTCAACGTTAAATTTTTTCCTCCATGTACAATACCCACCAACTGACTTTAAAAAATCAACTTTTCAATTTCAAGAGCTATTTCTTATCACAACTCGCTATGACTAATATTTGATTTAATAATGAATGAAGAAATGAGTATTGACAGGATTTCTATTTACAAATCTATAATTGCTGAACTTTCCTACAATTAAATTGCTTTATTGCAACTGAATAACGAAGCAAACAATTAAAATTAAGTAGATAAGTACTGGATTAAAGGATTATCTTGAAGTGATAATTTTAAGGACAAAGAGTGATATTAAGACTATTGAAGTTATATAGTTCTCATGTATGTTAGTATAATCATGAACTATATCTATAAGATTCTAGTTTTGTTTCATTACATGAAGACAAAAAGCAATTTTAAAGATGACGTAAACTTTCATCCAATTACATGAATCTACATCTTTTCAGGCACTAATGTACATAGTTCACGATTCAAATTGGGACTACAAAGCATATGCTTGAAATTAATTAATTTCCCCTACTTCCTGCCCTCGTTATCTGCTTACAGTGTTCTTGCAGTGGTTCACTTCTCATTTCAGATTATTACTGTAATCATTACTTGGGTTAAAAAATGTAGAAGAAATTGAACTAGTTGCTAAAATGTCATTCATATTAAGATGGCTGTCACTGACGTTATTAGTGAAATGAATGATGTGGCCGCATAATATCTTGTTCTTTCTCTTTCTCTTTCTCTGCTTTTGTTCATTCTTACAAGTTATTTGGTACTGCCGGCAAAGATGGCCAGTTAAGGTAGATTGTTTACGCGGAGGGTTAAACAGATTTGTTTAGACTTTTTCTATATCCTTTCGCAAATCCCGTAATTAGTGAAAGGAATCTGTTGAGCTTAACGGTTGAGCCTTATATTGTGTGTTCGTAAACATATCAATAAGTACGTACATTAAATCGTTACAGTTAGATGTAAAGTAGGATGCTCAAAAAATGCAAATTGATTGTTCTTTAATATAACAAAAGGTTAAGGTTGAAACATTGAGGAAACAAAACGGATCACATGTTGCACCATAATTCATGTAATTAATTGGAAATGCTTGCTGATGAACTACCTGAAAAGTTACGGGATATCAGAGATGAACAGGACTTGCCACTGGCAGTTATCGTCACGAACGTCCCTAACGAGGTTTTCATCTCGCCTGATTCCTGGTTTTTTCTAATCCTTATTTCTCATAGCATCACTTTATTTTGATGTTCACTTCGTTTTGAGAACTTGAATTTCATTTTGAGATACTTTGCTTACCAAAAAGTTATCGTGCATTGTATAGCTAGTAAGTTCTATTTATTATTTGTCACCAAAACTAAGAAAGTCTTTAAAAAAGTACTTATAGAACCTGTTGCGTTTGGAAAAAGTTGGCTTACTGTCGCCATTATGAACAGATTATCCTTCCAGATTTGTCATAATAGAAAAATATGCGCAGAATTTGAAGAAATTAGAGCAAAGTGACTATTAGCCCTTTTATTCACTCTACGGGAGAAATTTACACTTGTAATTGTATTTTTAAATAAACAATAGGACTATAGGTACTCAGTTTGCTTGAAACTTTTATTTAACTTTAGCGTAACAGCTTCATTTAAGCTTTCTTTTAAGGCATTTTTGGATAAACAAAAGAAGGCCAACTTCTCCGCTCTGTTCACACAAATTGAACCCAGCTGTCGTTTCAATTTTTTGAAAAGTTTTCATCGAGTGAGAGTCACCTTTGAAAAGCCTGAAAACGCAGTTGCTGCAAAACTTCTTACACAGCATCTCTCATTCAATGGCACAACATTAAAATCATTTTTTGCTCAGGTAAAAAGCGTTGCGTTTTATAACATGGTATGTTATGTTCTACTAAGTCATTGATATTTGCTCCGTAGAGAGTTAGATGTTATCAGAGTTTTATATTGAATGTTTTTCATTAAAAGTATCCTTTATAATAAACTTTGTTATCAGTAAAAATACTGTTTTATTTGACAGTGCTGTGCTGCAGGTAATCGTGTCTTTTGTCTACCATTATTCATGCAGCTAGCGTCTCTGAGAACTAATCAAAAATTCCTCAAATATGCACTTATGTTGCAGTGCTTGTCTTTGCAACCAAAAATCTTTTAGAAAATGGTTTCTTGAGAGTTATAGTAATTTTCCATATTTCTGTTAAATGATTTCAGAAGGCCCGTTTGCGTAAACCTCCTGATGATGGATTGTTAAAATTACCTCCATTGGAGAAGCAGTTTTTAATTTCTCCTCCAGCTTCACCACCGGTAGGTTGGGAACAAAGTCGTGAAATGGCTCCGATTGTTTGCAATTTTGATCTGATGGCTAAACTTGCTGCACTCTCCGTTGAAGATACCTTTGAGGTCATTATTCGTTTATTTTTAAACATGGGGTGGTTGATACATATCATTCCTTTTTTGGAAATAAATGCACTTTTTAACACATTTTTGATAAAGTTGGAAGTAATATACATTCATAGGTTTATGAAGGAGATGAAAATAAACCGAAAATAGTGGTGCATCCTGCGAACGAAAGAGAAAATGATGTGTTACCTGCACAGTCACTAATGCCTAGAACTCCTCGACCACCAAGTTTGTCTAAGCTAAGATGAAGAAAGTGCACATAAAGTAGACCCTTCTCCCTAGTCCGTTCATTCAACCATTTTCTCATTAAACTAGCCTATTACTGTGCTCGCACGATATCTTCAGTCAAGAACATCAGCAGGAAAGGTGATCTCATTTGTTGCTCCGTAACTGGCAACTTTATTGGGCAAATCATTATTACATGGTACTGTTCAAGAATCTGATGTCAAGACGTACTCTTATAGAAATTACTACATCCTTAGCCACTTCTTGTAACGAATAATCCAGTTTAATTCTGTCCTTTTGCTTGCATATTCTTATATTTTGGCTTTTGGTAACCTACCAATTCTAATTGTCTTGGCTACTCTTTCTAGGAAATTCTAGCATTTGCACACTTCAGTAAATGTAGTTAACTATTTTTTTTTAATCATAGATATTATTGCGCCGTGCTATATGGCAGGATAATACAACGGTTCTGAATATATGTGAAACACTATGATTACTGTCAGCGTCCAAAGAGTTCTTTGCTTGAGAAATGCATTTATTTTGAGAAAATATTTTTCTTTTAATGTTGGGAATACTAAATGTAGTTGAGAGCTTGCATTAATGAAAGACAGTAAAGAACATGGAAAACTATACATTTTAATTCATACACTTTAAGTTATGAAGCGGCGTAATGGATGATGACAACTGCAACAAGTACGATTATGAAAATTTTCTTGAAAGTACCTTTGGTGCTTAGTCTGTTTAGTACTTAGATGTTGCTAGTTTAAGACTTAAACTTTATTGCAGAACAGCGTCATTGAAGTTTACATTTGCAACCATTTTTTTGATTACAATACAAACTTCAAATATTCCGAGTTAAATTACTCTTATAATGTTTGACTTTTCCTGACCGT
This sequence comes from Thelazia callipaeda, assembly GCA_900618365.1. Classification (NCBI taxonomy): domain Eukaryota; kingdom Metazoa; phylum Nematoda; class Chromadorea; order Rhabditida; family Thelaziidae; genus Thelazia; species Thelazia callipaeda. The sequence goes on from UYYF01004427.1 coordinate 49,810, forward strand.
GATTCTCGTCTGTAAGACGTTATAGTTCGACTCCAGCTTGAACGATTCTTACTATACAGATTAAGTTGAATAGCTATTATTATTAATATACCACCCCAAAGATACTGAATTGTGAACGGTTTAGAGAAGAAGATAAATGATATAATGATTGAAACTGCTTTCCGAACCGTGGTTACCGTAACGGCTATAAGTGCTCCTTGGGTTCTTACTAAACTCAATACTGTATTTAAACCAAGATAACCAGATATGGAAAACAATATGCTGTAACCATAGATTAATAGTGGTTGCTGAAACGATATGTAATTAGCATGGCTATATGGTTTCAGAGTTTGCATTTGGATTTGAATTTGTTACAAAATCATAGACAAGAAACCATGGTGTATGTCCAACGTCGGGCAAAATACCTTGATTAAATGTATTAAGAATTAGTAGGGACTATACTGGCATGATGCATCAAATCTGAAGCATATCGTCCAGTGCATTTGTTAGCAAAATATCTCATCTTTTCCGAATGTCTGACATTTACTGTGAGTAGAAAGCAAAAAATTTGAATTTTTTCATGCATATTGAATTTTGACAGTGCTTTCTGAAATATTAAGAATCGGATAAGTAGAAAGAGATTACCTTCGAAAAGAAAATGAATCCATCTGAAAAGTTTCCGTATAAAAACAACCCAAGGAAAATGTATACGGATCCAATGAAGTAAGAATATAAGATCTAAAATGCAAAACAAATTAAGGATCAAATAACTAACGTCTCGATTCAATAAAGAACTCAAGGATGATTTATTGCTTGGCTTCCGTTAATTTTCTAGTGTACTTTAGTCAGAAGTAATTGAAATCATTCCATGGTAATAAGGCATAAGTGGTCAGAAGAAAAAAAGCAAACCATTTCATTATTAGTAGCCTTGTATGTGCGTAAGGTTTTCTCTTGAATATTACCAATCACAGCATCGAAAACTAAAGCAACTGATAACATCGTATACCCGAAAGGATCAAACATAGGAGATACCTTACTATCCCCTAGAATGAAAACAGCAAGACCAAAGCTCATTACACAAGCTGCTACAAAATCGATCCACGAATATTGTTTATCTAGAAAATTAATGATGCAAGGATTAAAAATGCGTAATTTTCTAGTCGTCCGACACACTTTGTAGAACAATCTCACTGAGGCAAAGTACAGTAAAATAAAAAAGATGAAATTGACTTTGAATAATTATTCCTCCAATTAAAACAGGCACCAATTTGCAGCACTTAAAGATTACTTGCGTTGGGTAGTTTAAATAACTAACAGCAACATTTGAAAATCCGATAGTGCCAACCGTAAAGGCAGCTAGTTGCAAATAAATATTTATCGGGATTCTGAAATAATATCAATTTATGAATTTTGTTGAAACTTTAATGTCATAGAAAATAAATACTTTTATTTGCTTCCGTAAATTTTCTTCATGAAGTTCTTGTTTAAACAGGAAAGAAATTACCGTCTAGAACTGCCTCCATAGCATAAATTCTCAAAATAACTTAATAAAGAACAAATAAAAAACTGAATTAGTGTCAGATGCCATCCATATGACTGCATCCCATCGAGTTTAAACATTAACTCCTGGAAATACCTATGACCACTTTTTGAAATAACACTTAATGACAAAGAGAGAAAATAAGAAAGTTTCAACTAAAAAACCTGAATGAAACCATAAGCAATGTAGAATATGAACACAGCGCAACACAACACAACGAACTGGAACTTCTTTGACCTCAAATAAACAAACCCCTATGTTTAAACTAGTACTGATTATCAATTATTAATAAAAACAGAAAAAAAAAACAAAATTTAAGCAACCACTCGAAAATCTATATCGCAATGACTTCTGCAAGCAGATATAAATTTAGTTTAAACAAAATCTAGGATGAAATCCACCTGGCAGTAAGATCAATTCCTGTGAATTTGATCCTTTCATCAGAGCACAATTCTTTCTGACGAAGTGGAACATTATCAACAATGGAGGGTAACAACTGCGCTTCAGCCATCACAAAATTCTTTTTGGTGTACAACAGCTGATTCGAATAAAATTCATCGCAGTCATCAACAAAAACTCAATTAATAGCAAAGGTGATTGAGCGTAATGGACAAAATTATGCAAATTACAGACAACGCAATATTGACTACATTTCACGGTTTTAAGTAACTATTGATAGGCAAAAGTTCAAATGACAGACCGTACAAAATCAAAACTGTTCACAATGTCGAACGTTATTTGGTCCAAGACTCTTTATTCAAACAGCAAACAAAAAAGAAAATCTGAATATTCGGTATGAAAATAAAATGAATAAATTCATGGCATGCAATTAATCAATTTAGTGACAAAATGAGTACAGCAAAACAGGCAGGAAGAGAGACCAAAATTGAAAAATCCTTCATAAAACAGAAAAGTTGTGAACCAAAAATCTTTTGCTCTTTCTATTTCACACTGTAATCAAAACCGAGAAATATAGAGGTGAAAATGCAAAATACTCCATCCCCTATGAAAGAATATAGCGAACACACTATTGAAATAATTCCAAGTCCTGATGAGGCTTCAAACAGTCTTTTCATTACGCATATATATTATGTATTCTCATTAGTGACGAACTACTGAATGGAGTGGCTCCTCGAATATATGTGGGAATGCTTTCAGACCAAACTTTTCACAGAGTCCTTTTTGTCCTGCGATGTATTCATCGCATGGACTTCATTGTGTCTTCTAGTAGTGTGATATAATACTTTTTTGCACTGCGTTGCTAGATGGTCTACCGTCTTCATACGTTCTCTACAGTGCTGACACATGCCTTTTTCAGCTCCAAACATATTTTTGTTCTGGAGTTATCATGCTTCATCTTGTGTGGTAATGTTTTCGTATCGTGGCCACATCATTGAATCAGCTAACTTATACTTGTATACCTTCCTCTTTCTTTAGCCATACAAGAGCGCCTTCTGGACTGCCAATACGTTTTTGACAGTTGTACTTTCTACGAAGTTGTATTTAGCCTTTAGATAGGGTACAACAATTGCCAAGTACGTGTTATCAGCCTTCTCTTTCTTCGAAATCACTACTACTCTCTTGGTGGATATGGACGCGGTATCTATAAAAACATTACAAAGTTGAAGAAGCATAATCTTAATTCACTGTTCAACATTATGAAGTCCACGTGTCATGACACATTTTCCCGCATTGTGCTGTGATATAACATTTGTTCCTCTTGAAGGATATATATGCTTAAAAATTTTTCCATTAGGAAGACATGAATAGAAAACAAATCTAAACTGACATATGCAGTCAGTAAAAGTTGAAGCCTAAATTTCAAATTATGTTACAAACATAGGAAGTTACTACGAATTTCAAAATAGTTTCCCTAATCCATTTCATGATTTACAAGTCCCAACAGAAATCAAGCAATGAACATATGAACAAAATAAGATGAAAAATAGTTCCTTAGCAAAAGATATCCAATACAAATTCAAATAACGCTTTCATGCCCACACAGTCAGTACAGACTGATTTCACAATCTGCAAATTTGACTATCCACTTAGTATATACTGTGCTTTTTTTTACACAGAGGTACAAAGCAGATACAGGCTACACCAGTTATGACTTTATTCGCTAATATTATCAGGAATTGCATGAAGAAATCCAAAAAACTATAATCAACAAAATATACCATCACATACTATTCAAATGAAAGCTTTAAAAATATACATAGATGGACTGAAAAAGCAGACACACTAATTCTATACCAATACAAATAATACTGAATATTCATTACTCTAATAGTAAGACTCTGAACCTCTGACTCTACCAGTTCTCATCATACCATTGCTAAAAAAAGTTGTTCATTTGCATTTCTTTAAGACATCCTAATAATTTACCCCAGTTTGAATATACGTTTGCCAATAAAATCACATTTTATGTTCGACTGATTAAATAATATGCAGCTGGATTACTTAATATCCTTAATTAAATCGCTTTCACGCAAAATTTTTTAAGTTGATTTCATGTAGATTCAATATTGTTTATCCAAAATAAATCGCAAAATATCACTGTGATTTAATTTAGATAATTCAGATGAAAGATATTGAATTAAAGAAGTTTTTTGGTTGTGCTATAAGAACAATGAGCTCTTATTCTTCGTTCTGATATTCCACCACGCCAAATGTCACCAACAACTTTGCAGTACTGGCGTTGTACTGCGAGAAATGATAACTGTCGTAGTGTTGGTGGTTCAAGAGGAACAAAAGCCACACCTGTCGAACATATGAATACAAACTGAGTTTTTGTACAGACCTGTAACAATCGATACTTGAATTTAGAGTCTTATGAACACAGTTTTCCTTCATTTGAGTGTTTCCATATCTTTCAGTAACTTATAGTTCAATAAAGTTAAAGACAGGAAATCGTAGTTTCATTTTCTAACAGTACTAAATCTAAGATGTTTATTTTTCTCAACGACAGTTAAAGTATTCACTTCATGAAAAGCTCCGACCCCAAAATTTATGATTTTATCAAAAGTATTAATGGAAAGTACTCCGTAAAACCGCTGCTGAATATGTGTGGGAAGACGACATTTACCAGCCGGTACTATATGACAACATTTTAGTTCATCGTCGAACATGATGAAATAAAACGCATGAGATGCATCTCGAAAAATCTGTATGGAGAAGAAAATTACGGTCTGTATGGTTTTATGAAAAAATTAATAAGCTGAAGCAGCTAGAAACAAAGAACTACACAATGAAACTTTATTATAGTTTTTCTTTCTGTTTTTTAAAGCACCTGAATAACAAGAATTTGTACGTAATGCTCGAGGGCACACTTCAAAACACAAGTCATTTTTGTACTTTCAATCACTCAATCTTTGTCAAAACTTTCGTATTATATAGCAAGTTCGCATGTAAATAAACCAAAGTTTGAAATATGTGGAAGAATCTGGAGGAAATAAAAGCATGAATCAAATATTTAAAATTAAATGAATAAATAAACATACTTTAGCAATGCAAATGCCTTCACTGACGTAAAAAGTAAGTGGTGATTCTACAGCTCCCATTCGATGTACTACTTGTCCATATGTTTCTCTGACACCTTTAACCCGTAGCAAATTCAGCTAAAAACAACCGAAATACTTTCAATAAAAAGTTTTGTAAGTTCCTTGGCAATAGCTTTCAATACAGCAAAAAAAATAAAATGCCCAACTTGAATTTATTGAATGCACACGTAACTAATTTCATTAATCTATTTCTTTACTTTTTTTCAATAAACTTTGGAAAAAAGTTTTCGATGACAAATAGAATGTATGATCTGTAATTCAAGTCAAAGTCTTGATTCATTTAGTCCCTTACAAATTTGATATAAGAAACATAAACAATGATTTTAACTTGGCAAGAATATAGTCAACGGTCACGAAAGTAACAAGCTAATTAAAAGACTCACATCTGTATGAGTATTTGATGATGGTAGATAGGTATTCCAGGAATTACTTTCTCCACTATAAATTATAATATCATGGTTATCTCGTAGCTTAAAGACTTTTCTTTTATCACCATCTAGTACCATTGGAAAACGAGAACATTTTTCTTCATGCTCATCTGCAGCAATCGTTTCATTTATGATCACAAATGTCATGCTGTCCTGAAAAAATGCTTAGTGAAGAATTGAGGTTTTTTTAAAATCCCAGTGCTGTTATTTCAACTTAAAGACTGAGTTTGAATTAAAAAAAACCTCAAGAAGTGCAATTTTCCAGAATGGAATTGGCCCCATTACTACGCTCCTTTCATACATGTATAACTCTTGCTCTCCACATCCAAGTACTATGTTTTCTAAGTAAACTTTGTTTTCGAACTCATCTCCAGATACCGTATCAAGGTTGAAAATATCACACGAACTATTTTCTAAATTTATACGCAACAATGAAATACGTGGTACATCGCATTCCTGTAAAGCTCAATTTTCAATTTACTATAATATATTTTTCCAGTTCAATTTTTACTATAATGCATTCCAACAGTTCAAAGCAAATTAATCTACTAATAACAGAGATGATAAAAACGATAATTTGCGAATGTTATCCCATATAATCCTCAATTTAGAAAGTAAAAAGAACAAAATAGCCACCATATACAATCACGTTTTTAGCTAATTTTCTTCAACTCTTACAATTCCGAAAAGAACATTTATTACAAAACAAATTTATGGTTTGATTTGTTAAAGCGAAAATACATGTTTACGGTGCATTCAAAAACAAATATGATCACGCTCTTGTAAATGTTTCTTAATTCCTGATTTTTTTCGACAAATTTTGATATTCATTCTAAAGTGTAACTTACAAACAGTGCAACAACGAGGGCGTAGATGAAAGGCTCAGAAGGTGAGACAGCATAGAACGAGTAAAGGAGCTGAATGAGCGGTAAACTGAATAATTTTGACCAAGAATTAGGAATGAAAGAGTGTATCGACCATATTTCAATACGATCAGTGCAGCATGGTGTGACGTAAAGAAAATTACCAAAAAAGCCAATTTTCATCAGCCGATATTTGCGCAATTCAGGGGCAATCTCAAAAATACGCATCGTGTCATCAGTTCAGCACTGCGTAATCTAGAATATAGTGTAAAATTAACGAAATTGGATTAACAAAACCGTCTCTTCATACAATATAAGATTTATTCTTTGCGTCTTATAAGCACAGAAAACTATGCTTGGAAGCACTGGACTGATTCTAGATTTAAGGTACTAAGCGGCGGAATTACAAGTGGTAAAGTGACGTGCTGATTATGGGAAAAAATGTATTTATTAATATCATATAAAACATGTTCCAAAGTTTATAATCCCGTGCAAGAATCACAATGTTATATCTATATTTCTTTCTCTGATTGCAAATACAAGATGTGAGATTTGCTTTGATTAAATTAAGTTTTTTTATTAAATGCTCGCAGACTACCGAAAATCATTCTGAAAATCTGAATAAGCAACAGCAATCAAAAACGAGTATGTCTCCAATTACAGAAGCTCAACGATTCTCATAGAAAATCTATGGCTAATATTGCATAGAATACTTATTCATACAAACAGTATAATAATGAAATGTCACAGATACCACTGATAAAGGTATTTCAACTACAAATCCTACTACTACTATCTTCTATAATAAAAATTAGAATATTAATAATTATAATTAATAATAATGATAAAATAATATGTACAGGAATTCTCTCAAAAATGTTTAGCAATTGTGCATTAAAAAGATGAAACAAATAATAATCATTCACAAACTTTTCAGCTATTTCACACCACATTGAAACTACCTTACAATACTTGAAAATGCAGCATTAATGCTGAACATTTGGAAAAGAAATACGAAAAATAAAGTCAACTCCTGTTTCACAAAAAGCAGCACAAAATTACTACAGTCACTTCATTGAAAAATATCCTATTATTGCATAATTTTCATGTTAAATTTTACAATTTTAGATACCTATCTTTTACACTATTATGAATTTTTTACTGGCGAAATGTTCTCCAGATATAAAAATAAGTCACACTTTACTTGGTGTGATACAATGTGCACAAAGTATTACAATCTTTCCCTGATAGCTATAATTTTAGCGAAACGCTAAATCGAAATACCAGTGCAATTACAGATTTAATTTTAATCGCAAATACAATCAAATATAATCGGCCTATTATACCACCACTAATGACTCATTCACATCAAGATTTCAAAGAAGCCTTAAATTTGATCAATTTGAACTTCACGAAACATAAAAAGCTCAAAGAATGAAAATGCATCCATAACATTAATCAAATATTAAGGAAACCAAATAAAATACAAAGGAATGTAAAAGAATATGAATGTTTCATGAATATAAGAATTTTCTGATGAATTTACCCATCGCACTACCTACACATAAGAAATAGCATAAGATGTGATGGAAAAAACTCGAGCTTAATTTCTAGAAATTAGTGCGCATATGTTTCCCTTCAAGATCAATGAATCAAAATCGTAATCATCCTTCCTTCATATAATAAAATCAGAATAAGATTAACCTCAAAATCTCTGGCATTTAGTGCACCTACACGCGAAAGCTACGATCAAGTCAAGCAGAGATTTAGTGAGAATTGAGAGATTAGCCAAAAGTGCACTAAATGACAACAGCTTTGTTTCACTGCGTTGAACAGAGCAGTGAGCTTATGCTTTTGCAGCTTCATAACATATCTGTAGAAATCGCGCCCATATCTATCAGGAAAGATACGTACTTAGCAATTATTGTGTCCTATCATCAGACTAATTACAGCTTCGTAAAAAATCCAACCATTGAAAACGCATTAGCAGCATAGAAAGTGCTGTATAGCGAAATAGAGAAAATTCATACGCAAAGTTGTTCAATATGCGTAGTAATGAGCCAGGACTCAATCTTCAGATTTATCAACATGATTACGATTTGGAAAGAAGATGAAGCTCGACAATGTTACGTTCAAGATAGAAATATGTTTAGAACTGAGAAAGGAATGAGCCCACAGTGTAGGGAACGTGTGAAGACGGTGGACCATCTAGCAACGCAGTGCAAAAAAATGTTATACCACAGCAATATTAAAAGACAAAATAAGGTTTTGCGATGTATTCATTTAGGATTCTGCAAAAAGTATGGTCTAAAAGCACATCCACGCATGAGAGACCATTCTGTTTAGGAAATCGTCGCTAGTGAGAACGTAGTGATAAGAGTTAACACGCGAGTAAGAACAGCGAATAGAATAAAGGCAGATTGACCGGGGAGAACATAAGAAGTGACATGGGGTACTCCTAATAAAAGTTGGTGTCATTGGTCAGATTGATAGTAGTCAAAACTGAGAAGTGAAAGTGTGATATATTCTCTAATAAGCTCGGGTCAAACGTGACGAAAAATATTAATTCCGTATGTAGTGACTGAGGATGTGATTGCAACGAATTTCTTACGAACGTTACGCTAGAGAGATCACTATATTCGAATTCGATTATTTCGAGACATATGTCCGAACGATAGTGTTCGAGAAAACGCTCAGAAGCATCGTATTTGATCGCTGCTGTGGATTCAATGACGAAGAAGCAGTGAAGACTAGTGCGGCAGAACTGGTCGCGGGGCAAGCGTAGCAGGAATACTGTAATACGACCCAGCGTCAGAATCAATAACGAAGAAAAGAAAAGTAACCTCCATGTGATAATGATTAATATATATATATATAATACATAAATGATAACACTAATAAGAACGTGGCGAGAAAAACTTAAGGAAACAAATATGCCCCTCCCCCTTTCCCCCCTCTGAGCATTCCATATATACATTATATATACATTAATCGGCAATACGTGCCTTTGTTTTTTCTTTAAAAAAATCCATTTCCAAATGAGATATACATCTTTTGGTTTAAATTTAAATTCTTATGAAATGAATTTGATCTTCAGAAACTTCAGAAAATTAATTGAAACAATATTAAGACAATTTGTCTTGCTCTAATTTCAAAAGTGAGCTTACGATCACGAAAAGAATTTATTAAAATGAATGCTAAGAAAAACAAAAATTTTCGAAACAAAGAAAAGATGACTAACTTTTAAAATATTACTTTAGTGAATATTCCTTAAACTCTTATTCAAAATGCAATGAGACAGGATATGAAGTAAAAAAAGTTTCCGTGAAACACTTTCTTTTAATGCAGCTATTCGTTTAGATGCGCAACATCTTTTTCACTGAAAAATATCAAACGTATTTGCGAAAGAGTAATATTATTTCGTCAAAATATTAAACCATTTATACTTACTTTCTATCAACTAGAGTGAAAAAACTACAGAGCGATAAAATCAAAAAAGCACCGAAAATACAGATAACTAATAAAAAAGGAAGTAACGTACCGCTTGATACATTTGAAATGAAGTTTTGGAGCACACGTATCATCCGTAGAGATATGAGCTATTTCATTTCGATAAGAAAGATATAAGTTCATCATCTGAGAATCTTGTGGCTATAATGGAACTTTTGCACAAGACAAAATTAAATAGTAAGCAGCAAACTCATGATCAATCACAATTAGAGTCAAAAAATTATTGAATAATTAAGAGACCTGATTAAAACGCTGAAAATTTTGCTTAGACTTCTTAATTCACAAGAGTATCAAAGTTGAAAAAAGGATATTCATGTAGAATAAACCTTATAAAGAAGTTGAGGTAGGAGATTGCAAGCTCTCATATTGTTCCCAGTGTAAGCAATACATTTCAACTGCCAATCGCCAACTTCTTCATTCCATATTACGAAACGTTCAATGAGTTCTAGGAATTCAGCTGGTACATAATTTTCTGGAAAAAAGAAATGTGAGCACTGAACCACCGGAAAAGTACAACCGTATTACACAACAAAATTATGACCAGAAAAAACTGAGAAGCGGGTACAGAAAATAATAATAATAAACGAGATGGTTGACATTATATGACAAAAGAGTGGGACAAGTTTTTTCTATAAAAAATAATGTTTAAAACCCTTGAGCCACAAAATAAAGGTATCGAATATTTGAAATGATTCAAATTTCAAATAACAAAGTTTATTTCGTGATTTTTATGAGTTAATTTCACAACCATCCCTGATAATTTTCATTATGAATAAATAAATAAATAGATAAAACAAGTTTTGTTTTCCATAAAAATAAAAATTATATATATATATATATTCGCATAGCGTTTGTGGAAGTTCATTACAATCCAATCATTCAATCGTCAACACATACGTAATATTTTAGTCTTGCATTTCTTCCCTGACTCAAGTTTATTAGCAAGAAGGTACTATTTTCTCTTTTTCTCGGTCTTGACTGCTGTTAACCTGTCCTGACTACTGATGTGAACCTCTATCAGGATTACTTCACGTCGCTTCTTATCATGTATTATGATATCCAGTCGGTCCACTTTTATTCCGATCGCAGTTCTCACTTCCGTATCGACTCTGATCTATATGCTTTTATTTGCGACGATCTCCTCAATAAAATGGCTTCGCATGCGTGGGAATGCTTTCAGACCATATTTTTTGCAGAATTTCAAATGGATACATAGCAGGACCTCATTTTTGAATCAAGAGTCCGTACTAACTGCTTTGATAATACATTAATTGATCATCCTCTTTAATCAATTCATCAATACTTGGCATGAAAATTCTTAATTAAGCTTTAATCAAAATAACAACCAATAACAAGAAGTTGCAGAAGAAGTTCGCTACGAAGTTGACGAACACTATCCAAAAGACCTTCCATTTCTCGTTGGTGTTCCATTTGCAGATCTGCTAACTCACTTTTAGCAGCATTCAGCAAACTCCACACTTTTTTCAATTTTCTTGTCTTTCCTAGTGCCTCTTCAGCTAGATTATTGTATTTTTCTTCCAAGTCAATCCTTAACAGTAACAATTATAAAATATGATCTTATATTAATTAATTAAATCCCAACTGCTTTTGTGTTATTTAAACATTCCTTATAACATTCTGTCGACTACGTCTTTTTACACCTACTCAACCCAAAAAGTGTCGAATTTCCAACAAACATCAAACACTGTTAAAAAAATAATCTTTAAAATTCAAATTATGTGTAATACAAAAAAATTTAAACCTTTCCTGATTCTTTTCTGCTAGTGCTTGCTTCAAATGAGACTCATTTGCAAGTCCTCGTTCCAAGTCAATGTTACTCTGTTCTAGTAAACGTGCATGTTTCTCAGCCTTTTCAAGCATATTATCGCCACCAACAATAAGCTTTGTTTCAATCTGTCTGAGTTTAATCAGTAATTTATCATGATTATAACGTGCTCGAGTCAATTCTTCCTGAAATTCTATTCTAATTACAATGTACTTTTTAATGTAATTGACGAAAGTAAAACTACGCAAACAAATGAGTCTCGATTTCTAAACTTTCAACACATTTTAGTTTGTATAAATTCAAAAACTTTCCTTCGTCAGTAGTTAACAAACTTGTGATAGAGACAATCAAAACAACTGAATCTTTTACCATAACTTTATAAGTTACAATAGTATATTGTGATGTGTAATGCATTTTTTGTGCAATACTGAATTATCTGACTGCCAATTTTTGAACCAAAAATGATGCACCTCTTTCGCTCGGAGTTCAGCAACTAACATTTCACGTTCTTCATCAGCTACTCCGGCTTGTTTCTGCAACTCATTTCTTCTAATTTCAACAGTCCTTTCCAGTTTATTAATATGACCATTATATCGCTTTTTTTGCTGCTTCCAGAGCTCATGTCGACATGACTGCTTTATCTCTTTCTCTCTGCTGCAACTTGATTCTTCTGAAATATGTACTCAGGATGAAAAATAATGCAGTCATACTTGAAAAACTCATGATAACAGATGTTTTGAAATTTAAATATTTAGAAAAAATACTGAATGAAACAATTATCAAACTTACCATCTTGCAACAACCGTTTAAGATACTCAATTTCAAGTTGGAATTTCCGTAAAAGCGCATCTTTTGGATCTTCATTAATTCGTGCGATATTCTGTATACTTTTGGCCCGATTAGCATATCGCAAAGTAGAAACTGTCTCATCGTAGTTATAAGAAGCAGGACCAATATTGGCGAACTGAAATAACGTGCTTCTGAAAATTTATAGACTAGAAAAAATTTTTGCGTACATCTTCAAACTTTGAGACGTCTTTTCTCAGTTCAATAAAGTTAATTTTCATAACTTTGCACCGCTGTCAGCCTTTAAGACATAAATGTATCAAAATACAAAGATTTAACAATTATTAACCATAATAGTCTTAGAATTTCCACCCAGTGAGTCTTGAAGCAATCGCGTGAGTTTAGAATTTCGATAAGGAATATATGTTGTTTTGGAATCAACCAATGCACTAATCACATTTCCAAGTGAAGAGAGAGACAAATTAATCCGAGCTGCTTCTTTTAGCTGACTACCTGTAGCCCCAGTTTTCGACTGTCTTTCACTACCCTCAAACATGCATAATAATTTGTTTTTAGAAAACCAAACTCAAGATGACTGGCTCATAAATCTATGGTACATTCAAACATGCTTTATCATAAAAGTGATGAAATATAAAAAACTCAAGAGCCAAGATACCATTAAAGCTTTTGCCGAAAATGATTTGTAACTGAATATTACAAAATTTAAAACTAATAATTTTGATGGAAAAGACTTACAGCTAAGTCAACAAGCTGTAATTTTCCTTGAGTGATATGGCAATGACTGCCAATTTTTTCACTGCATTCAACTGTTACCAAGAAAAGGGTGTGAGAACGTGAACTATCTGCATTCATCTTTGTTGCAGTAGTTGATCTAAATCAAGATGGTTGCAGCAAAGATTTGAGCTAAATGATGAATTTCATTCAAAAAATATTAGTCTAGTAAAATATAACTAAACTTGTTAAGTTTGATTTTACTAACTGATAATGCTAGATTTCACAAAAAAAAGTGTCATGCCGATTTCTATTTCCAAACTTCATGATCCGTTCCATATGATCTGCACCTGATACAGTGATACTTGATAGATCTTTCACATAAACACCAATATCTGGTCGTTCCTGTCGTGAATCGAATTATGCATGTGAATGGCAAAAGTAATCTAACTTTCAAGAAAAATTGAAAATGTAACAGCCAAATAAAGACTCAATCAGAGAAAAGCGCCATTTTAAACCACCGTAATTTTATGGTAGCGCTATAAAGAAAAGATTACAACGACAATGTAGAAAGGATTGTAAACTCGCTTTAAAAAATTTTGAAATCTTTTTAATTCCAGTGGTAAAAACAATTATACAATTATTATATTGATGAGAAAAATTAATTATTGCTATTACAATGGCAGCACTCTATAACATGATATCCTTTTTACCTTAATTTCAAGACAATGACTTGGAGTTTTGGACAGCAAATCATGTATCTCCTCACTGTAAACTTCCAAATAAGAAACTCGGACGAGAAATGTTTTATCTTGTTGGCATTTTGCTATGTAGTCAAAAATGTGAGCAAACGAATTAGGAATTATTCCAGGTGAATTCTCTTTTCCACACATTGTAAAAGTCTTCCCAGTGCCAGTTTGTCCATATGCAAGAATGGTGCCTAAATGATAGGAAGAAACGCAAGCTGGAACAGATATTAAATTCGTTCCTACTTTCTTTTTACAATTTTGAGTAAGTAAGCCATAGATGCACTAATACTGGAAATGTTATCAAAATAAGGACTTTTAATAACTTAAAAAATGTGAATATTTAATAAATTGATGAGACAAAAGTTAAATGTTACAAAATTCCATTGAAGCCAGTAACAAATAATAATTCTAACCATTATATCCTTGTAAGACATTATCAACAATGGGCCTCGCAGCGATGTTATAGACACTAAGTTGATCGCTGACTTCATCAAACACAGCATCAAAGTAGAACAAACGAGCAGGTTCATGAAAAACATGTTGACTAGTTAAAGAGGAATACATTTAACTGCAATAACAGAATTAAAATTGCTACGCATACTAAAACGACTCACAGTTTCTACTGCATTAAAATAAATACTGAAATAATAAATTCGTTTCGCCTATGCATATCCTGACACCTTATATCAATACAGCCACCTTTGTAGGTACAAGCTTACTTCAACATTTTTTGGGTTGATGATCGAAACAGAATTAGTATTACAGTCAACTGATACGATATTCACATGATTCTGCAGACGTTCGACGTCACTCAAAGGTCTACATCGCACTACTACACGAACATTATCTGACACTTGGTCATCCATAAACTATAAACAAACCCTGCAACCATATTGCGATGTGTTTGACATTATACAGAAGTAAACTACGTGCGAAACTTCGAACACTCCTGTCTCTATAATAAGATGCAATGTAGGTGCATTTTAAATCTAGTGTACACTATGTAATCAGAAAGCCTAATCAGAATATTCAAAAATTTAGTATTTCTTCGTAATATCACTTTAACCGACTTTAAGTACAGTGATCACAACAATGATGTCAAGCCTGAGATTTCGTCCTCCCACTAGGTTCGAATAAATAAAAGAGCACTGCCAACATATGCGATTAGAGCAAATGCACGAAGAACTTTCTTTATCAGGCTCTCAAAAAATTTCAATGTAACTTCATTAAATAATTAAAGTAGATGACACTCACAAAAATATAGAGAACAAAGCACACAATAGAAAACTATCTTTAGGAGTAGCATTTAAATAACTTGATATGAAGCAAGTCCTTACATAACAAACACAAAGCAAAAGTACAAGACAAAAAACAGCAGCCCTTAATGATTTTAGATATCGTTATGTCACTACTATGTATCTGGTAACGGAAATGTCATATCTACATCTAAATTTTAAATAAAGCAACAAAAATATGACTCACAAAATATGCCAGTTTTCAAGCATTTACTCTCTTGATTATTCTTGCCATTCCAGTGACATATCTATGTATCATTTTATATATATACAAATTCAAAGCACTGCAAATTAAATTTGATGGCTGTAGTTGCTACACATGAAGAATCTTTAAAGTAAAATACAACATTCAAGAACTATGCAATAAGAGATCACATTAAAAATATTGGAGTACACGAACAAAGGAATGAACAGCGAAGTATTTCAATAAGTAAACCAGCTTTTTATATCAGAAACCGAATTTAAAAGCTGACTAAACATCAGAACATGTTAAAGATGCTGCATAACAAATACCGGGTATTAACTGCGAAAAAAGATTAATGGATTCGTTACTGAAGAATTACAACTGAGGCAAGCGCTAAAAATTAAGTCATCAGAGGCAGAGAAGAATACACAGTTTGTCATTTAAAATTACAGAGGCATATCAATAAAGAGGATTTTAAACATCTACAAAAAGTAATGCAGAATAAAATACGAATTACAGTAATACAGCCAGAAAATTATCGAATCAGTGTTGGTTCTGCAACATAATTCACAGCATTGATCACAAAATCAAGCAATCGACGGGCATACTGCAAAAAACTGTACATGAAGTACTAAATCACCCAATCAATTCATATCCAATGCAAAAATTATAAGTTTTTGTAGACTTAGTGGATTAAGATGACAGACGTAAATATAAGTCCTATATTTTGTTACCTATTATATAAATCTTGAGCGAAGAATTTCACGACGAAATTTAATTGTTAACGATAATAATAACAAAAATAATTATAAATAATAAATAAATGATAAATCGCAACAATACTAATAATAATAATTGTCATTACTATTATCATCACCATATTGATATTAATATTATCATCAGACCAATTATCTGATGACTGACAACTTCCACTTCATAGGCGGCTTCCAACAAGCAAAAAGAAGAAATGAACTATAACGTTTATACTCATACAACCAACTTCTTGTTGCATACTTATGTTGGGACGAAAAAAGAAGAAAAGGTAAATAAGAGAGATACGCATGAGATAGGTAAAAGAATGACTACTGCTGAAAAAAAAATCGGAAACGTTACAGTAGAAAAATGATGTGCTGATTTTCAGCAAAAATATAAAAAGTCTGACAAAGAAACGGAAAATGAGTGAAGAAAACTGGCATCATAACAGAAAACAAAAAAATTTGTTTTCATTGTTTTCTATTATGACATTGAAATGCGCTCGATACTATTAATCACGAATATCTGATTATGGATTGGAAGGCTTACATTCCAGTGTCTTTTGTTTTCTGACAAGTATCACATCCATGTGTCAGCTGCACTAAAAGGCAATACAGAAATTATAATGGAGAAGAAGATACAACAAGCAATTCTTCGAGGTGATAAGCTCTCTGCGCTGTCATTCATTTCGTACATGGAACCGTTGAGCCGTCAAGAGCAACAAGAAGACTTCAAAGCCTTATATATATCAGACAGTTTATAAATAAAGTACAGAACACATAACCAACTTGCATGCTTAGAGAGACTGTACCTACCAAAGTATTGAACAGAAAAGTAAGCATATGCTTTTCCAAGTTCATAATTTTCTCGTAGATACCGCATCTATATCGACCAGGAGGGCTGCAATTTTGAAGCAGGAAAAAGCTCATCAATTATGGACCCTATTTAAAAACTAGACACAACCTCGTAAAAAAATCAACCGTCAAAAACGTATGAGCGTCCAAAAACTTTTACAAAAAAGTAAAGAAGCTATACAAGATGCAGATGTATAAGCTATTTCAACGGTTGATTCACTAATGTGGCTGCAATATGGAAACACTACCACACAAGATGAAGCATGATATCACCAAAACAAAAATACGTTTGATGGTGAGAAATGTAAGTGCAAACATTGTAGGGAACATGTACAAACGGTGGCCATCTAGCCCCACAATGCGAGAAAATGTTATATCACGACTATACCAAGAAACACAATGAGGTCTTGCAATGCATTCATTTGAGACTTTGCACAAATAATGGTCTGAAAACAATCCCACGCATGCGGAGTCGATAAGAACAGATCGATCGATTCGGATCGACCAGATAAAAGATCCACGACACGAAGCAACATGAAATGATCCTGATAAAGGTTGGCATCATAAGTTAAAATAGGTTGATAACAGTTAAGACCGAAAAAGGACGAAAGTATGACATAGTCGTTAATAAACCCGAGTCAGAAATGTAATACAAGGAGATCATTATATCTCATCACGTTGAGACACATATTCAATCGGTAGTGGTCAAGCAGACGTTCGGAAGCATCATCTATTCGATCACCGTCATAGATTCGACGAAGACAGAGCAGCGAAGATCAGCATGCTGCTATCAACTAGAAACTAGTCACGAGCGAATGCAGCGTCAAAATCAATAATGCAGCGAAAAAAAATGACCTCCCATGTCCCAATTATAATTATCAGCATTATTAATACTAGCAGTAAAATACCAAAAATAAATATAAAAAATTATAATGTAACAATGCTAATAGTGTTAACAGTAATAAAGGAATTCATATTTCAGGCTATTAATAATGGGAACTAATAATGACAATTTCAATCTGAAGTTCTTTTAGCATAGACTGGTGATCTAAAATTTTCTTGTTTCTTATGTCTACTTTTGACATTGCATATTTAAGAGAAATTCGTACCTGATCAGGTTTAACCGTCGATATATTATCGGCATCAGAGCCATACTTTACAGCTTTAGCAGCTGAGGCAGTTTTCTTTTTCACTCCATAATAAGTGAGTATGTCGACGAGACCAATAAAATATATTAAGCGTTTATCGCTTTCTAAAAATTACATATTAATTGATACTCAAAATTTCGAAGAAATTGCACGAGGGTGATAATAAGAACTTCAAAATTGTTAGCACTTCACACAACTTTTTTACGTATTCATAGTAAAATAAGAAACGAATATCTCATAGCAATATTTAGACATCAGAAATAACCGAGTACAATTAATTAATTCTAAAAGTAAATTTATTGACTTCGCAATTATCTATGATAATTACAAAAAAACTTGCTGACGTTATGATTTGATATTGTTTGAGCTATTTGAGGAAGTTGCAGCCCACAAAAATATAAAGAGTTGTAACGAAACCTGGACTACTAGGTATAGCATAGAACTCATCATCAAGATCAGGTCCACCAGACAGAATCGGTGCAAATGCACCGGTTGAAGGAAGTGGTGAATCTGGTGGTGTAGGGGCAAGTTCATCTCCGGAGTTTTCCCCTTCAGATGGTTCAGCAGCTAGCTGATGAGCTGCAGTGTCCTGTTCACCTCTAACAAGATCATGAATTCCTAAATCATAAATTTGTTTGAATTGAGTATAAATAAATAATATATGTTAATTAACAATGAGGAACTTATTTAAAATATAAGGAAGAAAAAACTGACCAACAAGCAGTGAATAGTCCATCAAGTGCATTCTTGCTAAGAACTCAGTATCATCTCGCAACATTGAAACCAGTTTTTCACGTGCATCTGCCGGTAGCACTAATTTATACTTATCTTCCAAAAAATCATTATCCTAAATCAAGCAAATTTTCGTAGCACACGAACAAATAAAAAGATATAACAATCAGTAAAAAAAATGCCTGACTTTAAGTGTCGGTAATTCTTTCGCTTTCTCTTTGTCAGTTGCCTGTCGCTGGACAGTTGATCCCTGTAAACCCTATATGTAATAAGTGATGCTCTCATTGCCGTTTCAAAATCATTTTAATAACGCTTGTAATCATACCATCAAATCTATGTTTCTTAAAACCTAAACATATGATTCATTATTTAAGCAATTTATCGACAATATTCTCGGTTCAAATAATTTTCCGATGATGCAAACACTGAGAAAGATTTTTTCAATGTAAGATAAGTATCACAATGGCTTCTAACAATTTTTGTTCTAACACAATCATTTGCTTATTTGCAATATAAGAGTCGATATGGAGAGAAAAATTTTTCCTTCATATACCTTTAAATCATATTTACGATGTACCATATATTTTCGACCAAGAATATTACGCATAACAATGAAGTACGTTTCACTGCCATCAACAGTAAGACGATATAAACCCAGAAATTGTGGCAATAATGTTTTTCCGTGTTTTTCTACCACATACTGAAATAATAGTGAAAATTTTAAGGTAAGTTCGAATTTTTAAGGTAAAATAACTAACCGCTTGAAAACCAATTTAAAATTAATTTTCATGTGATACCAAAAAGACTGGTTTCCAAGATAAAGTTGTTTTCGAGCGCAAAAACTCATAGCACCTCATGATAGGATCGAAGTATAGAATGCAGTTCAGCAACTGCTTCAGAATCCATTGATTTTATTACAAATTTCTTATCATAAGAAACAAACAAACGTGGTCCACTCTTATCAACCTGATCTAACTCCGGCTCTGGTTCACCATATGTAAGCGATCGCTGTAAAAATATATCAAAATTTTGCAGAATATGAGAAAAAATGATGAACAATTTAAAAAAGATATGATAACTTGCAATTTTCAATATCCAAATTTTCATTTATACCTCATAATGATTATATAAGCAAATTTTATAGATGTTAATAATTAATACTGTTAAGTAAATTCTTAAAAACGAAGTTAATAAAAAATAGCCACACCAAATACTCGTTCTGATCAACACCGAAATGCTCACGAAGATTTCGGAATACGTTAGGACAATAATCTTTAATTTTGAAATGACTCGGCATATTATCTCTAAAATAAATGAATTCCATTTTAGCATTAATAAAAACATCAACAATAAGGGTGCTACCCTAGTTATTGAAAATTTTGTTACACAGAAATTAAAAACAAGGTACTGTATTCATAAAATCCATTTTTTCAATGCCAAGAAGGCAATGCATTCTAGAATAATCATAAACTTTATGAGATTAAAAACAGAGAAAGAAGGAGATTGGAAAGAAAACTTACTTATTGAAAAAATGGTTATCGATTTTGATTTTAATGGAAGCTTTGAAATCATCGGGCATTAACAACCCTGGTGGAGGTACGTGCATTAATTCACTGATCTATAATTAAATCTAGTTTTTCATTTTTTAAAATTTACAACACTTAAACTTTGACAAATGCAAAAATAAGTCTTTGAAATTAATAAAGCTCCCCAAGTTATAGAACTTAATAAATCTATCGATATGGATCAATAACAGCTCTTTAAACATTTACAGTCAATTACTTCGAAACTATAGTATAATAGAAATTAGTTACTGAGTGGTTGACTCCCCACATGAAAACTGACAATAACGGTTCCTTTGCTCTGAATAATTTCCATTTAGGTACCAAAACCTTGCCTTTTCCCTTTTTAGCTTTGCGTGGTATTTTCTTCTTTGTGGACATCTACGAACACAATAGAACTGAAAATTGTTAAGTACATGTACAAGACAAATTCTCTTATTTGGCCTCCCATTTTTAAGGAATCCGATTTTTTAGCGCAAAAAAATACAGGAAAGCAGAAGCCAAGATTATAATCATACATGTTCAAAACAGAGAAACAGAAATAAGAGTGATAATCAGCCACTCAAACGTATGTACAATTCAAAATTCAATATACAATAACTACAAATCTACAGAATTGCACGCATTTCTTCATGAATGAATTGAAATTTTACTGCAGGTGATGAAAAAATTGAAAAAAGACATCGATAAAATCGAAAGAAAAGAAAAGTCTACTTTAATGAATTCATTTTACAATGAAAAAAGGTACACATTCTGAAATGCTCAAACGAAAGATGTATTTAATTGAAAACATGCTCGGACAACGGGGAAATCACTTCACAAGATACAAGTCTCGTGAGTGAACAGTGTTCTCAAGTAATTGCTTGTCACTTTATAGCAGTACAAAGAGATAAGCTAATTAAGAATTCATGAGCCGTTTGTTTTGTCATCATATCAAATTCTCGCGAAGGATAACAAAAAAAGAATCACTCAATTATGCGAAATGGCATTTTGCAAATTACTGCTTGCATCAGTAACAAAGGAACAATAAAAAGCATCGAAAATTAAAATTGTGGAAACAAAATTACTGTGAAAAAATACTGTGCTGGCTACTTAATTATAAGCAGCACCAGGTACTGTTTTAATTTGCTTACCTTCTCATGGTTTACTTCATTTCAACAAGTGATACAATATCTTCTCAAAATAATGGCAGAAAAATGAAAACAAAAAAGTCTGCTTTTGCTCATCCATGCACAAGCCAACTTATTGCATTTTCGCATTAATAAATGTAGGATGGACAAAAGAATTGAAAATATGCAACTGCAATGATTGCTCACAACAAACATGCTAGTTATTGGACACCAATCTCAGTTTTGCATAAAAAAGCTTGCATACGTTACGTTAAACAGATCAATCCGATTTAGAAGTGATAAGTAAAAAGAAAATGGAAATAATAATGATATAATTAACCATCTTCGCAAATCACAATTCGCGATAAATGTTAAAGTTAATGACGAACACGTACATGATCTGGCTCTACTCTATTGCTTATTGGTGAGCAAAATTAGCTTTACCCTGACTGATATTATAACCTACGAAGAATATATTTGAACAGAATTATCTTCATTCTCATTTTGCTTTCACATCCTTAGAAGTTAGAAAACTGATAAACCAAAAATCATCCACAGAGTATACATCTAGACGGGTGTTCTTTACTAAGCCACTTTCTAATACAATTCGTCAAATGTCACCCCACTATCTACGTCTACGAACCACTTATTAAATCATTTACTCACTCACTGACTCACACAAATCACACACTACCTTCAACGTATCAACTCCGAATCCTTTCAGGCATTTTTATTTCACGAAGTTTACGCGGTCCGTTAGAAACGATATCCTCAATCTAATTATTGACGTGTCCTGGCATCGCTATTTATAGCGTTAGTCATTCAGATCTTGGGAACGTGAGTGAGCCATTATAAACTCTGATCTGATCGAGAGATATACTAATTATTTCATGTCATGCCGAAGATGCTATAGTCAGAATTCGTCTTTAGTTATTTGAGTCTTACTTGCCTATATCCCGTTTGCAAGCGTGATTCTATCCAACAATTATCGCAATTGAAACTACAACCACATCTCGAACTAGAGTTTGATAATTTTACTGATTGTGATATCTTTAACTTTTATCACTGATACAACAAAACGTCTGCAAAGTGAAAATTCCACAAACACAACACTGAGCGGAATAAATTGTTGACATTTGGAATCAGCATTGTAAATATATAGAAGAGCAAATGAATACAACATTTGGAATATATATGCCTCTGCCGGATCTTGGACCTTGCAGTACGCGGCTGCCCATCGCAGGCGGTAGCAGTACAGTATCAAGTTAACTGTGTATAGGCCAAAACAATATGATAAAAAAATAGAGTTCAGAAAATGATATAAATATTATACACATCGAACAATAGCGATACAGATTAAGATTTGGACTGAAGTTGCTAAATCATCACGACATGATGAGGGCTTCCAAGACGCGATGGTTGGAGCAGGGATACTGCAACCTTCGCTGAGTTTGATCGTCAGATGACTTCAGAGTTGGATCCATGTAGCGGTGCAATGACGTCAATAACATCTATGCCTGCACGTTAGAGATTATGGATCGCTGACACGGCTTAGTTCTGGCGACTGAGAACTTAGAATGGCGAGACAAAGTCCCTTTAACTTAGGTTGCTGTGTACGACTGACTCCGCCAGGATTAATATGTATACTTTGGATAGTATGTCGGTTATGGTTTTCCAAATGTCCAGTTTACCCAAACATATCGGCACATATGCATTTAAATTCCCGAAGGGCATGTGAATACAACACCTATTTACGCCCCGGTAGACACTAGACATTTGGGTTGGTATGGCTATCAATTAAGTCAAACATCCCAAGTACGACCTAATGCACTGAAATTCCAAGTGGCGATTTTGCCTGTTGATGTTAGTATGCTGCGATCAAATGCTATATGATTGTATGTGGCCGCATTCATTTCACTGATTCGTGCGTCCAGAACTACAGGTATACATACGTCACTGAAGTTCGTCTATAAACTATAGAAATAAACAATACTCATTGCAGAGATATGAAGAAGGACTATTTCGCCAATACAAGACCTGACGTATGCACGAGAATAATTACCAACCATATCTATACCATAGTTATTAGAGCTTATGAGAAACATTCAACATGTGAGTAAACGCATCATAAACCTCTCATTTTACAGTCAGCAGTGTAACAATCTACTACATCACTATAGTGAAAAACATGTATCAAAGTATGCAGTAACTGAGGAACTACAAAAACACTTGCTGTAATTAGCGAGGTTCTTTATCACAAATGCCAAACATGCAAACTTTAGGAACATGTCGAAAAAATTCTTCGAAATGAAAGAGGGGAACTCATGTCGAGAGTTAGTAATGCACAATGAAAAAGTCTTGATGACGCAGTCCTTCACATTCTGTACTCACTGCGCGTAGGCAGAAGTAGTAATCTTGAAAACATTGCAAAGCGAATACTTGCACAATCTGATTCATTCTAATAAAAATCACTTACAAGCTAATCCTTATGTGAAACATATTGAAAAATATAAGTCACTTTTTATGTTTAAAATTTCGAGGTTCTTTCCTACCACCAATTATTTCAAGCCTTTAGATTATATCAATGATAACAGTGCTAATTCATGCTTACACAATTTGGAAGTAATAAGTGAGAGTTAACTGACTGTATAACGGACTGGAAATAGTGGACAAGTTAATTATTTAAGGAAACAGTCACGTCATTTAATAATCAGCGTGTTTAATGTTACGACCTTAGACGTTACACTAAATAGTTAAAGAATCACTAAATTTGGATATCAATTGATATATACGGAAGAAACATCATTCTTGAGATGACTTCGCTGATCCAGCAAAATAGATTATCAGGAACAGTGCCAATGCCAACAACAAGATCGTAATCACTACCAGTATGCAAACCTTTTTCTGAAATACTGTTCGTTATGTTGACTTTAGTGGTATACTATCGCATGCTTTAAGAATTCTAAAATTTAACGAAGGCTAGCGTCTTCTACATGAAAACTTCTCTTTAAAGAATACAGAGTATCTTTCTCATAGCAATCAATTCACTATTTTAGTTGCACAATGATATATATTTGCCTGTCGGAAAAATGACCTTACTTTATCTTGCGATAAAACTTAATTCTGATATAACTTTGCAATTTATAATAAGATCTCATACATGAATTAATAAACCATACTTACACGATTACATCTTCTCTTAAAAAGAATTACCGTTTTTTTCAAGTTATAAATTTTGTCAACATTACCGATGTATATTTTTTGATGGATTTTACTGCACACTATTAAAGGTCTAAATAAGGTCAACTTTGATTTCTTTAAAATTAAACTGAAGTATAGAACTCACTACTTACAGTAGGAATCAGTAGTAATTGAAAATATCTGAAATTACTTTGAAATGAAAATCAAAGCAATGAGCAGTTTAATGGTACGTGCTACTATTTTTAACAATATTAATCAAGTACCAGCAACCTGCATGAATCCTTCTGCTTTTGAATGACGAAAATATGCGCAAGCTAGTTTGTGATACATACATTTGCTAAATAACTTGAGACCAAAAGTGAAGTCAAATGCGTAAAGCAATAATAAATGAAGCACTCTATTATCTTGCGTTACTGATCAAATCATGCTAGCACACTCCTGACTGCGACCAGTAAATCAATACAGGAGCAGTCAAGCAGCATCTAAACATGTAAATTGATAAAAAGCACATTGCATAATTCTACAAGGTGCCTTATCCAATACTGAATACTTACTTATAGCAAAACACTCGTAACTGACAGTGAACTCTTCTCAATGTCAGAAGCAAATATGGCAAGAAAATTTGAGGAACTTCGGAAATAGAAACGATCAATATATTAAAGTTTGAAGGACAAACTTGTAAGCACCATTATGATCTCTTTGGCATTATCAATTGAAGATGGAACAAACAAAATCATTCATTTGTAATAATAGTCAAGATTTTGAGAGAAACTTTTGATCAATAATCTGAGAAACAACACAATCAAGTATAGTTGACCAAAACATAGGGTGTGCAAAGATACTGAAATAAAAATAACAACTAATTTTGAAATACGCGCAACTACCGAAGCAATGCCAAATCATTAAATGGATTGCTCGTGTGCTTATAGAATGAATGGAAGAATCTCGATGTGATGGATCTAACGAAATACATGACTTCTACTTTCATCTTTCGAACTCATTCATTATTTACTCAAAAGCTCAACTGCAGTAATATTCTTGCATCGTTTAATCAAATTGATCTCAATTCCCCTCCGAGCACCACTTTGCGATCTTTTCATGTGCAGCAGGAATTATAATACTAAGAAGAACATATCTTTTCAAGAGCACAATAATTTCTCTAATAAGCATAACACTACAATACTTATTTGACAAAAAATTCGTTTCCAATTTACCGAACACACAATGATCCCTTCCTGTACTTTCTTTAAATGAACCACAAATCGTATTTATAATCAAAGAATAAAGTATTTGTTATTTGCCATTTAATCACCTTTTCATCTCATAAATCAACTGCAAGAAAGCTTTAAAATACCCAAATTACGAAGCAATGCCACATCATCAAGTAATCAAATAAATTACAATTATTACTCAATGACCACACAACTACAGTAAGAAATAGAAGAAGAGTAATGAGATCACTAAGAAATAAATATTAATTAGACTTAGGGCAGTGAAAAGGACGTAAAATGGAGACCATGAAAATGAGAGCAATTATTAGTATAAATAAATAACTGTTATCAGCATGAATAAACAGGATTACTCAAAATCCATCAGGATTTTAGTAGATAACTGGTGAAAGTAAATAACAAATAAAGGAGTTTATTACAAATTTTGAATTGAAAAAAATGAAGCCATATGGCAATCAATGTAGTCTGTGATAATCAATGTTATTATAATCTGAAATTAGACCAAAATATACTATTCAAGTAGCTTTTACCAAACATTTTGAAGATTTGCGTGAGATCTCTTTCATCTGAATGGAAACACTTCCAAAATTCAGTCTTGTAAAGAAACTAGAGAAAGAGCCAGATTTTGTTCAGTATAATTGTTCCTTACTATAATATAGTCATTGGTTATCTTCAAATATAGAAGTGAGTACTTTCATACAACGGCCGTTACATTGACACTTGTCAACAAGAAAACGAGTTAAAAAACAAGAGTTCTTATAAATTTCAGCTCAAAACAAGAATCAGAGAAAAAATATTTGTTTCTTAATCACTTTTCATCTTATAAATCAACTCCCTTCAGCACCCATTACATTAATTTGGTGACAATAAAGATTATCAATCCAAACAGGTTGACATATTAGAAAGGATTTGGGATAAATGTCATCAGCATGAGGACCAAAATGACGATTAGTACCGTCACGCAAATCAATATCATTATCTTCTTCTGAAAATAAACTTTTTACTGGAGCTAATATCATACATCTCACATACGACTGAACAATACAAGTTATACCTTCAAAGCTAATTTTTTTAATAAATTAAAATAGACACCAAGAGACCAAAAAATTATAAAAACAAGCTGCTAGAGATGATAAAATAAATGGAAACACAACAACTGCCAACATGGAAAGCACAGCCACAACCATTACAATAAGTGAACTATGTACATAATGATATTTTAATACATCCCAACCGCATTTACGAAAGAAATCGAAAGAAAAATATGTATAAATCAGCGTTATTCAACACAATCACAGCTACTCAAAGACGAGAGCAATATTCGCTCCCACAGCTAGCAATAAGAAAACACGAGTGATGAAGCAGCATGCACACTCCTCGACAACAAATAAAATGCTCTTTCTGAGGCGTGTTTCTTTCCATATACAAAGTTATTCGACTGATTTCGCAGAAAAGGCTTCCCAAACAAGTTTACAGCTTTCTCCTGCAGCTCAACTGACTTCGTCCTTGAGCAAGATGAACAAAACGCTGGCACAATCGCCAAGCACTGTTCAGCATTACTAATCTTCAGGTCAGAACATTACGTTACAAAAAAATAAAAGAATGCTACTTGCATAAAATGTATCTATGCTTTTAGAGCACTTTCAACACTTCAATAGTTAAAATTACCTTTTCCACCACGAAACACCAATTTGTAATAAATATTCCTTCTGTTATAAACAATGAAAATATTTTCTGACTCATATTCACCTCGTATCTGTCCCAATTTTTTATCTCATTTTCACGAAATACACATTAACGACATAAATAAATCAAACTGTAATAACTTCTAACTGAAATTTTGCTTGCATATAATTATTTCCATTTTAATTTCTCCATTGCAAAACAAATATTTCAGATCAGCTTTTTTGATAACAAAATGAGAGCCAGTTAATAACTTTCTCCCTATGTCTTAAAGCACTTTTGAAATTTATCATAAGAGTTCAGAAACATTTCAGCCAAACATGCAACCATAAAAAATGGAGTAGGAAGTACCTCATCATTACTTATCAAAATTATGATGCACACAACTTCACTAAGTCACATATCGCGACTGCAAAAGATATCAAATAAAAATTATTAGATTGAATAGCTGATACAAACAGCAACAAAGTATAAACTACTTAAAAAAATAGTACGATCGACCAAAACATCATTATAACAAGCAAAATAATCATTTTTCCACACGAAACTTTTCATTATCTCGTAAAACTATGCAACACTCTCAAATTTTTTTTACGCAAACAACCAACTCAAAACACAGATAATGAAGGCCAGAACAAACGAAGAGAACTTCACAAAGTGCAAATAGGAAGCAGAAGATATCCAACAAGCACAACTTGAGTCTAAATCATGAACTAAGCCATGCTCACTGCTATCAGACACTTTGTCGAATATTTAAGGCATCAGCAACGAACCCAAAGGATTCATATATTATCAATATACAAATTTTGTATGATTAAAACTTGTCGAATTTTGAAAGATGAGAAACTAATCAATTAATTTGCATTTAAATATGTCACTGGCAAAGCACTTTTCAAAAATGTTTGAAACATGCATTTTTGAGCTTAATTTAAACAAATAGTATAAAAAACTAGAAAAAGGAACAAACATACCCTTCTTGCTTTACTTTGATACTGCACAGCTTTTTTGGTATCTGCTACAGCTCGATCCACAAATTCTTTTGCATGCTCAACATTATACTCTATGCGATCTACCATTTCTCCCTGAAGACAAACGAAAACATGAATAAATCTTTATAAATTCACATTTTGATGAAAAAAATAAAATAAAAGTACTTGTAATAATGTACGGTGACGTAAAATTCAAAAAAAAAACCGTACATTATTACAAGTACAGTGAAATCGAATGACTAAGCCTTTGGAAAAATGTTATGAACAAGCTAATAAGTAAATAGATATCTCACGAATATTCGTTTATTTTTAAAAGAGGAATAAGAAAGAAACATATCTTTTGCAAAGTCTTTATATTAGTTTATTTCCTTAGGCATCACCTACTTGTGACTCAACGAGCATTGCCATATCCATGAACATATCATGAAGCTCACGAATACTCGACTCTAATTTCATAATGTCGTTATGGCGAGCTTCAATATCAGCCAGTGTCTGCCGTGCTTGTTGTGTATCAGTGATAATTCCTTGTGTGAACACACCCGGATTACCAGATTCAATCATTTCTTCTAGATCCTATTGATGAAAATTATAGAGTGTAAAATTAAATGCTAGAGAAATTTGAAATTTATTAAAATTTCAATTGATAAATTGAATAAATCATTAGATGCCTGGTATTCAAAGAAACATACTTAAAAACATTTAATGATGATAATGTAGAGAGCAAAGACATATTGAGTTTTCAGAAGACCAAATTTATTTCTGGATGGTAAGTGTTAATTTGCTGTTGAATGTAGGAAAAACTGCGCAAAATTAAGTTCTATACCGGTAAAAAAAATAATGGTCAGACATTATTAGTACAAGAACAAAGTCATACTCACTTTTGCTTACTGATTCTTGAGTTGAATATTAAATTAAGATTAACACACTGAATAATTTAACAATATCCAGCAAAAGTGCTGAAAACAAAAATACCTAATCCGCAATTTCATGTAAATTTAATTTCAATCAATTATCTTAGAAGGTAAATTAGATTTCAAAAATTGGTTTACAGAAGTTTCGCATGAAATAATACCGACTTCATCACCAACTTGTTTCCCAGCAATATCTAATTGCCTCTGGATACGACCTTTACAGCGTTCACGGTAATCAGTTTGGGTTTTGTTGTAGTCTGTCATGACCTCAACGAATTTTCTAGAAAGTGTCGAATGCTGAGTTTTTCGAATACGTAAATCAGCTGATGATAAACCTCCAGTTTCATCGTGTTCTATGCTATTCTCGATTACTGTAATATCTCACTCAATTAGAGACAAAAAAACACACTCATTCTCAATAATAATCAAATTAAAATGGTTCTGTTCAACAAAAATAGCATAAGATTATCAAACAGATAAAAAATTTGGCTAACTTTAAGCGAAAAAATCAATATGCTTCTGAAGCTAATAATTTGATTGCAGCAAAAAAGGGAGGAGCTTAACACAAACAATACGGAAATTCATTATTTTCATTGCAATAACGATTCCACAAATGAGTCTCAATTAATTTTTTAAACATTTCCAAATCCTTTTTCCGTTTCTAACAACTTGAAGCTTGAAATCGCTAACATTTCAATTTCCCCCTAACTTTGTTCGCAGTTTTCTTGATACTAGCCATCAGCTCATCCAGTTCTTCCTTCGTTTCTGTAATATCAAACTTATTCTAAAATCAAATTTGAAGAAACTATTACAGAAAATTTTATTTCTTGCAGCTAAAACAGTAGAAAGAATTAAACGAATTCATCTAAATTAGTATTCGGAATTGAAATAATGCTCAAAACCTTAATAAAAATTTTCGATCTCAGATTTAGAAAGGATATGACAGACATCCTGAGTCATTCGATTTAAGAGAAAATTTGTTGTTGTTAAAAATTTATTATTTAAAAACATACTTTGTTTAGAATTTGTCTGAGAAGGTATGAAAAAATTAGTAAATCGCTAGGTCCACAGGTATTCAAATGAAATTTCTTCCAATCATGACTTTAAAATGCAAAACACAAACTTGGATCATTCACTGGATTAGAAAGAATAGCTGAATGCTTTTTCTTAACTTCCTCCACATTCGATGCTATTAAATCAACGCTACCTCGTATTTCTTCAACCTGAAGAATTGTTATATAGTAAAACATGTTAAGTAAAATGGAATAATAAAAAATACTTTTCCTTAATACTTAAATGATAAAAGTTGTCATAGACTTATTAAATTTACTGAATCCCATATTTAGTTGTGACTCAAATAACCTAGACTTATGTATGTAGTTTAACTTTCTTTATCTCAGAGTAAAATATAAGTTTACTAGGGAACAAGCTCTTGAATATTTAACCTGCTCAAAAAACTCTTCCATAAATTGGCCCTGAGTACTATCTGCTGCTGTCAACTCATCTTCATGATCTTCTTCTGACTGTGCCTGAAATCCAAGAAAATTATAGTCTTTAAAATGATATATATCATTTGAAAGATTAATCTACGACAAATGTAAATAATCTTATGAACTGCCGATAAGAAGACTTTCATCACGGCAATATCACAATCGTGTATATCATTTTGACCTACACTGCATCAATCATATGAAGTTGAAATATGTGATCAACCTTCCTAAAATATTTATTAGTAAAAAAATATACTAATTTGTTAAAGACAGATGAGAAAGTATTTGGAGAACATTATCTACCATATAGTACTATAGGAATTGAAATTACAACATTGATCGACGGCAGACAATAAGTAGTAATAAGATAATTCTGCATTGTTACTTAAGTACAATAACACTTAACGAAAACCAATACCTTCTGCTCCATAACCAAAAAAATGCATTTAATGTGCAGCAAAGTTATCAGCATTAAGATGTTTCGCAACTAATACAAGTAGCTGAAGAAAGTACGACTCTGATACTTCAAACTCATACCAGACTAATTAAATATTTTAAAACGAGGGAATTATCTGATATTAAAAAACTGTGAAAATCTTGCAAAGAAGTTGAAAATTAAAATCAGACTTACTGCTTTGAGGGCACTCAGACGATCCTTGGTCATTGCTAATTAAATGGTACACAATATACGTTTCGAAAATATCTATTAAAAAATAGAGTGATAAGTGACAGGACAGTACACCGTCTGTTCCAAGCAGATCTCACTAAACTATAGCACAGAAAAAGATGGGAGTCATAATGTTGAACGAAATCAAGTGAATGAGCTAAATACCGTCATGAAGTCCTGAAATTAGTCGCTTATTGATAATGCACTGTTTTAGCCAGCTGTTGACAAACAATTTGAATACACTCACTCATGAATATAATAGAAAACTAAATAAAATGATGTAATAGTTTTTAGGCGTCAAAAGTTGCACCAAATTATTTTTCTTACGCGCCAAAGGTAGTAAATTATGGAATAAAATAACTTAATCGACAAACCACAAAGAAAAATCACAATAAACCACAAGATTATGTATGTAACTGATAGACAGTGAAAAGTACTCATCATCTGATAAATAATAATTAAGATGAAAAAATAAGCACCAGTCAAATAAATCATACATGCTGAAGACTTGATATTACAAAAACGCGCTGGGCTAGTAAGCAGTAATACAGATATGAGAGAAAGTTTCTGAATGTTCATTCGATTAACGAAAACGTTAACCAGGCTTCCTCCACGACACTGTGTACAAACTAATTCTTTTACACCAGCTTCTTTATAAACTAAAAACTCATTTTTACTTTTTGTTTATGAAGGATTTTATTAGTTAAATAATGATCGAACTACTTTCGTTTATTTTTCTACATTTCCCAAGTCATACAACAGAAGTGTCGATAGAGACTTCAAAAGCATACTCTTTAAAACACAAATATATATATATATAT
>UYYF01004428.1:0-30117 GCA_900618365.1 Thelazia callipaeda
CATCTCTTGTTTAAATTGAAGATAATCTTTAAAAATATACTTAAGGAAGTAAGTTTGGATGGATGGAAAGTTCGCCTTTATTAAATGTCGTGAAAAAGTTTGTGAGATAAAGTGTGCAATCTTTGATGTGAAAGCAAGAAACTGAAAAATTTTTTCATTCCTTTTATGTCTATTTCAGTAAACTTAAAATATTTGCCGTGAAAGCTTATCTTGACTTTTTACGATTCAAAGGTTCATTTCCATCTATAAACTTTGAATTCCCAGAAAATTTAAGACAAAAAACATGACACTAATAAGTGTAATGTATATGCTTAATCTACTGCGCTTAAAAAAAGGATTTATAATAGCATATGTCTTTCTGAACAATTGTAACTTTTTATGCCTTACTTTCAATATATTTAACTTAAAGTCATTTTCTTGAGTGTTAGTTAGTCCGTTCTCTTTGTAATAAGTCAATCAACCTGTTACCAATTAGCACTTGCAGAATTTTATATCTATTACACATTAATTCAGCTGTTATAGAACTTACTTTTGTAAAGCTGCAATTTTAGTGAGATATGATTAAGACACGCATCGCATTTATCCTCCTGTTTACACTGAAAAAAGTCTACAAAGTTGAAAAAACTTGAAAAAAGTGCAAACAATTACAAATAGAAGGAGAAAAGGTACTAAAGGAAGAAATTTCTGTAATCTTTGATGAGTTTGATTATGCTTTGGCAAAATATATCACTGAGAATCCAAACTTTACTAGCCTGAGCCCTTATGAAAATATGATTAGTAAAATGGTCATTGCTCCACGCTTTTACGCTTCATTATGCAAGGAAACAAAACAAAACTGAAGTCATATATTCTAAAGTAAATATTTTTCTACTGAAATTTGGACAAAGAAATAGAATTTTTTGAGTTTTCAAAGTGTAAATTTTATAAACACATTTGTGTAGTGGACAAATTAAAGAATGATTTATTTTGCTGTGTTATGGATGATTTCTTCTTGCAATGCTTTCGTTGAATAATAATTCTCAACTTGTCAGCATTTTTTTTCTGTAAAATTGATAACTTTTCTTTTTTCATTATCAAAACTTTTCAAGAGAGAACAATTTGCTGCTCAAAAGCTTATCTATCATTCCAAGAACTTGTACGAACAATACTTTCTTCCAAACTCTATGCTTTATTTCATGCAAAAAATTACTTGAAAAAGTGCTTTCATATTTATTTACTATTTCCTCGAACTGTACTTCTTTAATGCGACTTCTTCAAGGCAATAACTGCAGTTAGCTATGCACGAATATATTAAATTATACAACTTTTACAACTTTGACGAAAGATGCCAACAATTATGAAATGAATGAGTTTTACAATTATTAACTGCATTCTTTCTTCAATCTTCAATTTATTCTTCGAAAGCTTCTTCTAATTCTACACAAATACTGCGCGTATTTCAATATAATTTCTGAAGCTTTTTAAAACTTCGATATACTTGCAAGTTCAAAATAAATACTAACAATATTAGTACAAATGCAGTAATAATATAAGTTACCTTGAAAATGTAACATTTTTAGAATACTTAATCGTAATGCAAATAACAAAAGTGTGCTTAATCACAAAATTCTTGAAGAAATGCAAAGTAATTTTTCTTAAACAACTTGAGTGTCACGATTGTGAAGCTGCGCAATAAAAATGTGTGCTTATAATGAGATTAAAAAAGTTTAGTCTTATCAAAAAACAAAAGCTAGTGTAATTACAAAAATTTGAAGTATGTGAAGTAAGATATTTACAGTTAAGAGACATTAGCATAAATTGTATAAAGTGAATAATAAAAAAAAGAAAACAATGAAATGATGAATATTTGTTAACTGCTTATATTCGGTTAAGCATGACTATTGCATTCAACACTTTTTGTCTAAGATATACGGCAAAAATATTTAAATGAATACTAAGCGTGAAAAATGAGTGTTAAAATAGTTCTTCAACGATGGATAAAAGTAAAGCTATTTTAAGAGAAACCAATCAAAAAAGCATGATTCGTAATACAAAATAAAACAAATGAATCTGCAAGCAAAATTATGCTTTGAGAAAAACAAGAAATGAAATGATGCTCGCTACCCTTGAGGCAGAACATAATAAAATATCGAATTAAATAAAAGCAATTCATTTAATTGAATAAGTTTTAAATCCTGAGTGTCAACAAAAATTAAGACGAATGTGCTATTAAATATTACCTTATAGTAGAAACTGATAAGAATTTTTAAGGTTTTCGAATGGTAAAAACTTGTCTAATACTGCATAGTTTGTCAACACATCATAAATGTAAAGAGTGAATGGAATCACATCAGAGTTTTAACTTAGATTTGCTTCTTAAAATGATTATCTACAGTAGTTATGCATCATGAAAGTAATAAAATGCAGAGTATCAAGAAGACAACATGCATAATGCATTAAATGGTAATGCAGCAAATACTTCATAATTAAGTATACTTTTATGTCATTTTTTGGCTATTTGTATTCATCCGTATAGTATTTGGGAAATTTGAGAAAATTCACTGCGCAACGTTCAAATTTCATTCTGATCGTTGGCACAGACAAAATACAAAATTTTTTAATAATGCATAACAGATATTTTATAAAAATATATAATCTAAATTTGACTTAATTTTGGTGATATACCATTGTGAGTATTGCCATATTGTATTTTTGAAGCAAAGAAAGAGTAAACTTCTAAGTTCAACAAAGTTTTTCAAATTTACTGAATAAATGACGGAAAATGGCTTAAATATTTTATTTGTAGATAACAATGCGAATCACATGTCTTCATCACTTCTAAGCATTTTTTTATAAATTTTGCACTAATTTTGGTATTTATACGAATAATTTTTGATTTCTTTATGATTTTAAGATATTTAAAAAATATATATATATATTAAAGTTGCATCGAATTTGTATTAGCGCTTTATATTATGGATAGTGTTCGTCAGCTATTAGATAATTAATTATAGTAATTTTTGAAAAGACATAATCTGAAATAAAGCAAAGCAAGTAATTGAGTAAAGATATTATAAAGCGCACAAATAAAACATATTTAATATTTGCGAAGTTTTAAGAATGCTTATTTTCAGCAACAAGTAGTAAACTTGCAGAATAATACTGCTGATTTTGCAAGATGATGGCAATTTAGCTACCATCACTCACTGTTTGAGAAATTTGATCCAAAATTGCATCTAATTGTGCTGACAAGATGGTATAGTTTGCAAGGAAAAAATAACTAGATAATCAGTACATCATAAATTAAACTTTGTGCATTATTTTAGAGCAGATCAGAAATCAAATAGTCTCTTGCAATCTTGAAAGCACTTTAAAAAAATATATGTATATATGTATATTATGGTCGTACAAAAAAATTAAAATTAATTTCTTGAACTTACCTTCATTTATTTTTGAAGATTTCTTTTGTAAAAAATTTCCCGTGTAACGCACATAAAATTGCTCCAAAAATAATTTCTTAAAAATATTTCTTTAGCTTAAAATTTAACTTAAAATTTTAAATTTTCACTAAGCTTACTCTTACTCATTATTACTGCTTAATAAATGATTTATGCATTTTAGTCACAATGTGAGAAAATTACATTTATATGTAGATTGAAAGTTTACGCATATAAATAAATGCCTACAGGTAAATATAATTTCAAATTATATCAGACAAGACAAGATTGTTATTTTTTTTGTTCAAATGACTTCTAATACAATCACAATTTTAAAGAAAGCTTTGAATGCATAAAAATAAGCTACTAAATTATCGTTTATTATTATATCGCTTTCATTTGCTCACTAAGAAAACGAAGAAAAAATAAAAGTTAGATGGCTTTAGTTGTTTCAGTATTCTACAGTATAATAGAGATTATTTAAATTTTAAAAATAATAAAAATTGCTGATAAGAAGACAAAGAATGGAAAGATTGTCTAAGTGTACTGACTGATAAGTAAGTAAGTAAGCAGTTAAGCGTACTTACTCCCTAAAGCCTTTTTTCAAGTCAGTCTTATAGCTTAAGAAAACATCGCACTAATGTAACTCATATTTTTTTTCACACTTTCAAAAGTATCAAATTGAAAGATGCACAATGAAATTGAGACCAAAATTTTTAATTTTAAGACTAGCCACTAATGTGAGTGTAAACATCAGCATGATGTGACAATTTTTAAAATTCAAGCTCAATTTTGAAGCGAAGTTCACTGAAATCAATTCTTCATTAAAAACTAATAATGTTCAGTGAGAAAGTAAGCTGCAGATATGAG
This sequence comes from Thelazia callipaeda, assembly GCA_900618365.1. Classification (NCBI taxonomy): domain Eukaryota; kingdom Metazoa; phylum Nematoda; class Chromadorea; order Rhabditida; family Thelaziidae; genus Thelazia; species Thelazia callipaeda. Next base: position 4,287 of record UYYF01004428.1, read on the forward strand.
GTATCTAACTTAAGCTTTTCAATTATTAGTATTACAACAAAAGTTGCAATCTGCAAATTGCAGGCAATATTATTAGATAAACACTTATCATTTCACGAAATTTAACACTTTGAAGCGAGAAGAAAAAACCTTACTAGCTAGAACTTCTATCTTTTGTATTTATTAAGAGCAGTCTGTAATCATACAATTATTTCATATCATACATTTTTTTCAAAGACTAAACTACAGATGCCAAACAAGCAAACAATCATGTTTCTACTAACTTTCTTTGCTATATGCTTTTTCTGGCAGTCACTTTTTTTAGAGAAAATATTATTTTATGTTTTTTCCCTCTACAATGTAATCAGTGCTTAGCATCAGATAGTACAATGCTATTATTACTATGTTCATTGAAGAACTATACACGCATAATGAATGACCAGATATGATTAACTGAAAGAGTAACAAATTAAATTATAATCTGAAGTCATGCAAACAAACCTCTTTAATACAAATTTAAGAAATGATTTTTTGTATATCATTTTTATAAAATCCCAAGGGATCTACTAAAGAAACTATATAAAAATTCCAAATTCTAGAATATTACGGCGCATTTGTAAATTATAATCGTATATTGAGAAGTAAGCGCAAAAATACAAATTAAGTGATTTGTTTTATTTTATCTTTGATCGTTGTGTTCGTTTACGATTATTAACTGTAAGTGCAGTATTGTTAATATGCTCGGTAAGAATAAAGAATGAAGATCATCATGAAGTCATAGTGAAGCATTTTTCAAAGATATATGAAAGGTTTGTTAAATTCTAAAAACAAGTAGAAGAAACTTGAACAATGACTAGAAATATAGTATTATTTGGCACAAAAATTACAGTAACCATTAATGAATAGCAAACTTTTGTTAAAAAATACCTAGCAAAGTTTGTTGAACGATAAAATTAAGAGAAAAAAAAATTGTAAGTGATTTTTACTTGCGATTCTATATTGCGACTTTGTTAGCACCTAATTAAAGAAAGTAATCATCATGCATTCCGAGCTATTATCTACAGATCATAGAGTCACATAAAATTAACTATTTTTATTCTGAATAAATCAAAATTGCTATAAAAGTTTTGATTATTCTGAGACAAAGAATACTGGTACATCCAACAAAAGTATAGGAAAAGTTGGTCAGTTTGAATTTTATTGTTAAAAATCTTTTTATATTTAAAAAAGCATTCCAATGGCTTAATGATGAAGATTGCAGTGAAACCTAAACTGAATTTCAGAAATAAGCTCTGTTTATTGAATCATAATTTAATAATGTATTATTTCTGCCCCTATCCTCATTGGATCCTTACATTCAACTGACAATAATTAACAATGAATGATTAAAGATTAGTCAGATTTTGAATAACCAGAATTTGTCTAATATTTGAATATTTTTTCTTTCAAACTATTCTTGGCAGTTAAAAAATTACGCTATTAACTTTATTCAGTAATTTTCAACTAAAAGTCTGTTCATACACAAAAGATGGACTTCAAATCTGTTTTGAAAAATGAAAGAATTAAAATATAGTGAATTTTCATCAAACATTTAAAGGTTCCTTCATGGCAAAACTGAACTGTCAAGAATTTTTTTGAAACAAAAATTAGAATAAGCGGAAGTGAGAAGCAATAATAAATGTAATGGATTGAAAATTTTTGCATTGATGAACTTTTGCTCCACATAAATAGAAGATATTTATTGCTTCATACGTAACCTTTTTTAAAGCACTTTTAATAACTGCAAGATAAATTCAACAACTGAATCACTGACAGTAGGATCAGAGATATTTATTCATCTGAGCACTGCACGTTGGGACTGAAACAGTTTTTTATACTTGTTTAAAATAATAATATCAAGCGTAATAATAACTTTATACTAAATTTGAACAAACTTTACCAAGATTGAGAATACAATATTTTTTTTTGCATCTTATCTGAGAGTTAATTCAAATAAACATAAATTATATAGTAGAGTATTGGTAGAATACAGTTTATGATTAAGTCTCCTTCCAACATTTTGAGAATGAATGCCCTAAAAGTAAACATTTTTGATGACTGTGTGATTACAAAAATATTAAAATGTGCTGATAGATCGAATTCTAGTCAATCTCTCATATTCATTACCTTTACTGAAACATCCTTTGTGGAACTAAATCTCAATTTACAATATTATAATAAATTTCAGTCAATGACAATATTCACTTTCAGAAAACCTGAATGACCGAAGCATAGAGTCTTCCTTCGAACTTTAGAAATAATTTAAACACACAATGCTTATAAATTTCGGAGTTTTTAATTAATTACTAGATTGTAATGCGCGAAAGGTTCTAAATATCACCACACTAAGCTGAAATAATGCTTAAAAATTAGAAGAAATTAATAGCTTTTCAATTGATATTTTTATGAAAGATGAGATCTAATATGTGAAAATTTGATTTCTAAGATGCACTAAGCTGTCAAGCAGAAGGAGTTTCATCAGTGTAACATTCTTAAGATTTCATCTCTTCTATGAGTTAGAAATCCAAGGGCAAATATTTTAATTTTTGGAAAAGCAATTATGATCAAAGTAAAGAAAAGGACCTCTTTATTATTATTATTATTATTATTATTATTATTACTATTATTATGAAGTTTTCTATATCGGTTTTAATCGATCTAGACCAAAGGATTATGTTGACCGTCATAAAATTGAAGTTATTATCATGGCAGACTATGATGAATGACTGAACATTAAGCTGTAGAAACGATGCTTAGAAGTACTTTTGCAACTGAAATTCATATTCCTTGTACATTGCATTTTATATTGTCGCAGCCATCAGAAGGTATATCGATTGAAATCTGAAATTCCGTTTGAAAGTACCTGTCAGTTAGCGTTTTATGAGCTACAACTCATTCCTCATTCCAACAATTTGAGAATTCACAAATAATGAGGTTCTGCAGTTGTTCATCTCTCACTTTCCCATTTATAGAGTTAACAAATGCAATCAGGGAAATGCTAGACTTTTTTATTTCGTCCACAGTAATTTTATTTTAAACTATGCTTTTGCAGTCATGATTTCTTTTCTAAGTTTCACTAGATAGATCTCGAATTTGAATATATTCGAACTTGGATGAATTCATCTTAAAAGCCAAATATATCCAAAAATACTTTGCAAGTAATTTTTTGTATAATATATGAAATTTTTAATCACTCAATATCAATAAGGAATAACATGAATATAACCGTCCAAACTTGTGATATGATGACAGTGAGCTTGTACAATCCATAATTAATATTGTCATCTATTTAAACCTCACAGATTATTTAAATATCCCGTTCAAAATTCTTGAAGTGCTTTTTCTTTGCATGTTTTGCTTTATTTGCAGTTCTTCGACATCAGCAAGGGAATAAACGCATTACGGAGATAACTATTGATGATGAGAAAACGTGTTACGAATTTTTTCAAATTGAATAATTGAAATGACATAAAGTATTTTGGCAGAATTTTTTTGTGAATTACAAAATTAATTATTTATATAAAAATGAAAAGAACTCGAAAGTTACAAGCAATTATTGCTATTGCAACAATAAGCTACCTAACGCGCAGCAGCATTCTCTGCTTATTACAACAAAAAAATTTGTCTTTTCTGTTGTCTTACGTTATAATTAGGCATTTTAGCAATTGTAAATCAGGCTAATTTTTTTGTGCAGAGAAAATAAAATGATCTGCCGCACTGCTAAATATTACTTTGCGATTACTTCACTCGTAATATTGTAATTTTTCTTTCGCAACTTCAAAATGTATTTAATTTTCTATTTTTAGTTCATTATTTTTAATATTTGTAATTCAAAAAAATGTAAGTGCTATTATAACGAGTTTTTATTTTCATAGAAATCACTTAAAGACTTAAAAATGAATAAATCAACGAAGATTAATCATTTTAAAAATTTTAGTGCATATCACCAATGAATTCAAAACTTATCAACCCACACATGCCTGGAAATACTTCTCTTGAAAATCATGGTTGTAAAGTACGAAATTTCCATTATATCTCTCATCTCATCTATATGCATAAATAACTGCAAACCCTCAAAAAAATTATTTGTAACTGAGCTCAAGACTTAAAACTGGCAGTCATCATCATGCAGAATTAAAGTGGTGTTCTAGTACTTCCCCTGATTTTATATCCAGAAATTCAAATAAACCATCCTCAGTTATTTTTTGGTTTCGAAGTTTTTTGAGGGATAGAACTGCTTAGAAACAACTGTTTATATATCAAAAATTAACGAGTTGTCCCTACTGGAAGAATTTCAGTTAGGAAACACCGAAAAAGACTGCCCACCGCATTCACATTGAACTTCTTATAGAGAATCTGTATCAAACAAGGAGGTGCAGGAGAAGCAATAAGCTGGAGCACAAAATTAAATACTGAACTGAGCAAATAGAGATTAGGAAAAAATGATATTTTTATGAATAACACTGACATAGTCCGAAATATGACGGCTTAATGAGATTGAATGACCAACTTTTGAGCAAAAAATCAGTAAGTGAGAGATGCTTGAATAATATTATCCATATTCACTCAGCACTTAGATTCAATATAAATGATTACATATCACTTCTGATATGTAATCATTTATATTGAAATTATTCATCAGCAACTCATTCCAAAATTTTGTCCCTTTATAATACAAACTTCCCTCATAAACAAACCACAAAATATGATCAGCGGCTTTTAAGACGCAGCACTCTTAAATATGTATTATTTCATCTGGATATATCATAGAAAGTTCATACAATAATAATAATAATAATAACGGAATTGGTAAATAAACACGAGATTCACAGTTACATCACTGAAAAGCAAAAAAAAAATGCCCACAAACTCCAAATTATATGATCATTTGGTTTTATATCAAAGACCAGAACAATTAATAACAAGAAATCTGATAGAAAATTTGAGCACCACAATTTCTGTAATCACAGCTAATCAATTTCTCTGAATAATATTCTAAGCTTTATGTAGTTCGAAAATATGAGATAAAAAGCCGAAATAACTTCAATCAGTAACTTTGTGATAGCACGTCAAACATAACGAGATAGAGATAACAATGTAACTGATGAGTAAGTTGAAAGTACATGGAAAACAAAAAACCACTTTGTAGACAATTACAATGAATAATATTACATGAAAGCTGATCCTGTTTCGGACAAAACTATGATGGCAACTGCACCAATTTCCCACGCTTCTTAAGCTTATTCTTTAGAGTTTCTAGGTTATCTTCAGAATTCTTCCGACCGTCTCTAAAATTATATGGTTGCTTTACAACAGCACAAAAATTTTATCTGTTTTGCTAATATCACTCCCCTATACTACTGGAGGTCCATCTTTTTTCTGAGATTATTATGCTCGTCCAAGTATATAAGGCATACTGCGAATCTCTCTTTTTGTAACATGCTTACGCATTTCTAATGTCACTAACTACAGTTAAAACAAATGCCAAATACAGTTTTGCAATCCTTTAGTTCAACCGCATCACTTTTAAGCAGTACGTCTGATATAATGAGAGCAATCATTTGAAAAAGGAAATTGTAATGTATACTCACTCAGCACTTTTATTTTCATTGTTTTTCTGTTGTTGCATCCGTCTGAAAATTTTCACAAGCGAATTGGGAGGGGAACCTTCTCTTGTATTTGTCACATGATGAACACTTGAAGAATATGGTTTTTTATCTTTCAGTTTGCTCGTAGCTTAAAATATAAATAGGGTGTTCGAAAATGCCGCGTATAAATAATTCTGTAAACGAAAAATTGAATTGTTGAAGTTTAAATTAAGTAATAAATAATAAAAACTCTTAATTTACTGACTTTCTTCTTTCCTTTTTTTTCGAGTCATAAGTATTGGCGACGGAGGAGGTGAAGGTATATTATCAACATACTGCATCCCCAAAGCTAGTTCACCAAATCTAGATATTAATCGACTGATGTGAAATAACATCAAACTCAACTAAATATAGAACACACGAGATGTAATTAAATTACTAGAATGATGCATATCCTGGAAATTAACGAATGTAAAAACTAAAAAAATTGACCTAAATGATAGTTAAGCTGCGTATACATGCATACTAAGCATGGTTCAAAAAATATGTAACCTCATAAAACTTATGTAACCCTCTAAAGAAGAAATCATCAACACTCTTCCATCATCACTCCACTTGATGTCGGTTAGAGTATCATACTGCAGATTACTGGCACATGCGATGCACCTGCAGAGTTGGCTGTCATAAATAGTTACGGTATCTTTCGTCAATACAGCCCACATCATGCGATACGGAAGCCTTAAAAATATATCAAAACTTTGATATTGTCGAAGAAATAAGTATTTCATCTTTCTCTTAAATTATTTTTCGCATGAAATGTAGATGAAACAGTTTAAAGAATGAAATTCCTTAAACAAAACTCACTGCAAACAGTTTAGTTCTATATTCTTATGCAACGTGTAAAAAACTGGATTGAAAGAGACCCGAAAAGTAGCTTTCGTAGATGGTATAAATGCAACTGGGCGACCCCTAAAACGCAGACAGATTTTATTAAAGTCAATTATACTTCATAGCATTCCGTTGTGTTAAAAAGTTTATTGCAACCAAATTTCTCTAAATTTGAGCCTCAGAGTTTTTCCTGCTGCCATTAATTTAATGAAATTTTAAATTTTGAAGCTCAAGACATAATATGAGAACATCAATAGGATATTTAAAAAATAAAAAATGAATCCAAAACGTAAATACGCAATTAATCTTAATAAATCACAGAAGAGTTAAAACTCAATTGGAAAAATCTGATCGACGGAATATATATGTTCCAAAACTATTCAAGGAATCTGTATTTAGTACACCACCTGAAAAAAACATCCATTAATATCATTATGTCAAAAAAACCATAATTAGCAACATTCTTGTAGTATTACTGTTACAAGAAAGTCAGTCAAGGAAGCATGTAATATGAATAAAAAGTAACTTCCTCGTTAATTTTTCTTTGACAAATGTGAGAAAATTTTTGGTATTACATTATTATCGGTAATAATCAAAACTATATTTTTAAAACATACATGGCGCAACCAACAGCTCGCCATCAGGTGAAAAATCTGATATTCTACAAAAAGACATTAACTGATCATCGTGAAATAATTTGTGATCCTGAAAAGTAGTTTCCAGTAAAAATTTCTCATATCTTTCTGAGAATCAAAATGAATCAGTTAAATTGTTACTCACACTGGCTCCTAAAATTGATTTTCCTATAACTGTTCTCGGCAGATTAACATTCTGAATACAGATTAAACGATTTCCTGTTTTCGCACATAAAATATCTAGTTTTCTATCAGTAGACATCGTAACAATATACTTGCCACGCGGATCCCATACAATGCCGTTCGGAAAACGCCGATACGATTTCACATGCCATAAACGTTTACCTAAATTATACATTTATTACTTTTACTTCTAATAGCCACTAAAAATTTCTGGATTTTAAATTTTACTTTTTTGCATTGCTCCAGAAATCAAAAAAAAGGAATAAAGAAAGAATACAAGTTCTGCAATTAAAAACAATCATTACCAATATTTCCGTCATACACGGCTACAGATTCATCATTGGATGCGGTGGCAAAGTTCTGGCTATCAGGACTCCAACATAACGAACAGATGTCGCTATCATGTCTTCAAATGAATTTATAGCAAAATGCAAAAAAAATGAGCATAAAAGTTCAAAAACTTGAGCGAATAGAAAGTTATTAAAAAAAGTGCAGTCAAAAAATCATGGGAGTTGAAGAGCAATCAGCTGCACCGTATAAAAAAAATTGAATAAATGATAAGTGCTCTGACACAAAAGTATTATAGATTATTGAACTCACTTATCGACGAAAATGACACGGAAAGTTCGAGCAGTTATTACCTACCTCAATGGAGTTTTATATTTAATCCAATTTTCCACATTCGGCGGAAAATCATCATATCGCGAGATGGTAAAATTTGGACGCTTAGAATCAATTTTCCAAATAATTAGGCAACCATCACAATCGCCACTTACAAGTAATTTCCCTTAATTTTTGAAGAGAATGATTTTTGATGCTCTTAAAAACTTGAGAAAATTGGGTGTTCAGCATTTTAAAATGTGACCAGACGTCCAGTACTATTGTTTTTGTAAACTACCATCTGGAGAAAATCGTGCAACGTTGACAGTCGTATGATGACCGATCAAATTTGCGACAAACTGTACACCAAGATCCTCAGTTCCAATGGGTAACATTTTAAAATCTACCTTCCAAATTCGAACTTCTTGTCGTAAACTAGTTGTTACTAACTACAAATACCATCAACAATAAATGAGAATAGAAATGAAGTCAAAAATTTTTTAATAAAGTAGTTACGACAATAAAAACAAATGTCTCGCTAAATATTTCTCAAAGAAGTTGAAAGAATGTCAACGACTGTTTGAAGAGTAATTAACCTTCTAACTCACAACAATAAGTGTAAAGTTTTATTTCAAGAAAAATGCGTGCTCCTATGCTGGCTAGAACTGAAATAGAAATGGGAAGAACTGAAAGTTACCAAGACGAATTATAGTAATTAGCTGCAAAGCAATCATACCTTGTAAAATCCATGATTATCATGTTTCATCTGAAAATCCACAGAAAGCAAAGAATCTCGATCATGCCAAATAATTTCGGGCATATAATGCAGCATTGCATCCGCCTTACTTTTTCCAGCCATATCCAAAAACTACCACTGTAATGCATATTTTTGAATTGTTAAATGACAAACTATATCAAATATATACTCAAATTTCGGTTTTAAAATAGTTATGTACCTATTTGCAAGGTTAATTCATGTTTTTGTGCTATTCAGAGATGCACGTTTTCTCCATGCTTGTGAATAACTGCTTAATTAGCAACAATGCCAATAAAAGTTAACGAGTAACAAGCAATAATTTGCATTAATAACAAGATGCAGTACAACCAAAAGTAATACTGATTAATTTCTGCTATAATTCCATAATTTAAACTGCAATGCCACCGCCTTACCAATCTAATAAACACTGAGAAGCTACTTTCAGGAATGAAATCCCGCAAGTCATTGTGCCATAATTTTTTCCCACCCTTTTTAAGATTGAATTATTTGGGACTCAAAATTCGCACGCCAAAATTCGGACACACATGTGTGCAGGGTTATTGAACTCGTGCAATTCTCTTTTACGTGATGTTTTTAAATTTTTGTATTGGTGATTTCATAAATTAGGTTACCATACTGATTCATACAGTAGATGAATATTTCAACCAGTTATATCATTTCAAATAATGACAAAGCAAAATGTTTTTGTTTCGTTTCTCTTCACGAAAGCGTACCAAAACTCGTCGCACCTGATATCATTGCAATAAGAGAATAGCTACATAAACTAATCTTCAGATGCTTTAGATTACTTCACTCGGCATTAACTTTATGTAATCGCTAAAGACTTGTTATTCTGATACTTCCTAATGAACACCTTGTTGCACGAATACCTTGCTTGCGTTATCAGAGCAAAATCAATTCCAATACCACATATTATTTTTGACAAAGAACAACTCTCACTGCAAAACGCCCTCCTTATAAGTCTCTTACCAGCTCAATTTAATATCGCGTCAGACTCATCCTGTCTATGTCAACTTCAATATTTTTATGAGTTTCGATCCTCTTCTCGCAAACAGCCAACAAACTCAAGTACTTCTGAATTCTCATTCATTTGTAGGAATTGCATATTCTCGGTTACTACTTGAGCAATGAAGGTATGTGAAGATTTATCCACAATTAAAGATTAATATTGTGAAACACGCAATACATCTCCACTAATTAGTTGCATAAATTCTATTTTGCTTTACAGATGCACATATTTCGCTTGTTTTGTGCAGTAAGAAGTGGGAGAACACTAAAGATCAAAGGCTGTCATACAAAAAAATAAATTTTTATTAATCAGTCCATCTAACTAGATGATACTTTCGCTTGCCCCAGCAAACAAGTGTGATATCATTGTTCTTGAAACAAATTTTGTTGAAATCTATCGTTTCATCAGGATCTGTAAATCGCGATCCATTCAGTTTTAGAGCTCCTGCTTTCATTTTATTATCACTAGATCCTTCCCCAGCATGCACTTCCCTTGCCAATTCACCCACTGTCGAAAAACTGGATCGAGAAAGCTGCTGCACAAGTGCACTTCCAAACTGCTCTTCTATTGATGAAGTCGACATATTGCCTAACTCATGAAGAGACCCTGAAACTATTATCTTGAGTACTTGTTTACTTAGTTTTGTTTGAATGCCATGAATGTACCATGAAAAAGTATCTCCGAACAGCTTTCTGCCCTTTTTAAGCCATCTCTTCCATGAACAAGTTTAGTCATATCTTCGGCTAACTTCTTCTGAGCAATCCACTTCCCTAAATTCGCCGCATGCTCATGTTCTATTTCCTCTATCTCTTCCATTGTCCGCAAAGAAAAATACCTATAAAACGACAAAGTTTCTTCTTTTCAGCAACAATTTAATTTCATAATCCAAAAATTAGAGTTGCAATCTCATTAATCACCAAATTGTAAATTTGTTCGCTCAACTTTCAGCTACATGGAAAGCTCATATTGCTTTTGTTTTCAAGTCAACCTAGTTTACTAAACACGCAATTAATAATGATCAACTGGGAAACAACAAATAAATTGAATATGATGATTCAAGTACCTCAGCAGTGGAATTATTACTGAATCTGCTTTCTGATGAAAGTATTGATAGAACGTGAACGGTGATGTTTTTTGTTCATCTAGCCAAATGTTATTACTTTCTTTTGAAGTCTTACTAAGTTTTTTTCCTCGAGCATCAGTCAGCAAGGGCAGACAAATTCCAACGCACAATCTCCCAGTTTTTTTCTTAATATAATCGTACCCTGCATTTAAATGGCCAAGTTGATCATTCCCACCCATCTAAAAAAAACTCTACGAGTGAAATGGTATGATTCTAATCAAGATTTATAGCAAAGACAAAGAGACTGCAATTGCGCTTTTTTCTTATTATTAATCTATTTTTTTCTGAAAACTTTTTTTTCAAAAAAACTGGAAATCTAGTACTGTTAATTTCAAACTTTCTAAGAATGTTAGATTTTATTTTTAGATATTTGTAGATGTCCAATTTTACCTGAAAATGGCAATCGTATTCACACAAAAGTCTATACCAATCATATGACTGTAATACTTGATATAAAAATTCCGTACAAGATAGGCCTGACCCATTTCGTATACGTGATTTGACCATCCCAAGCCTAAGCATATCACTTACTCGAAAATCTCGACAGAGTTCCAAAAACTGAATCGAACTCATCTGAAAAAAATGTATGGTATTAACTAAACTTAGATTTCAAAATATAAGGCTCAATGAAGCTTGTAATATTAAAAAAAAATTTTACAAGTGCGCGAGAATAAAATGTCACAACTGTAGCAGTTATAAATACAAAAAAATTTCACGAAAGACAATTTTGAAATCATGTAATTGGGTCGAATATGAAACGGAGAACATTGGCTAATGTTGTTATTTTGAAATTCATACATTCATATGCCATCTGAAATTATCCATGACTGATAGCCTTTTGATATCACCTTCGTCTTCAGTAAAATTTTTGAATAATTTGATCAACTGAGAATTAATTTTACTTGCATACTGGTCGACCAGCTGACTTGAAACGATCACTCGGTCTAAAATTTTGTCAAGCAATAGATCGGTTGTATTCTAGTGAACACCATACGTAAAATTTAAAAATGCTACTGCTTTAGAAAACCTTTGTCATGACCACTTGGGTCGCCAATTCGAGCAGTAGATCGACCAATTAAAGCGATCGCATGACATCCGTACAAAGTTGATCGAAATAAATTAGTTAATATTAACAAATGACCAATATGAAGGCTTTCCGCGGTTGGATCGAATCCTGAAAAAATAAAAACATTTTCCATAGACCCTAAAGCAACCAGGATCATTGAATTTGTTCATGATAAATTTATCTATTAATTTTTATTTCATGATAAATTTGCTACATTTCATAAATGAGAACGAAATACGTCCGCAAAAAATTACCTGACCTGCGTATACAACATCAGGAAGAGTTTTCAGTACATCGAAATTATCAGATAATTTAGGGGGGTGAGATGCAGAAACAAGACCTCTTTTCATAAGGTCAAGGTAAAATTGTGTGATATTTCCTACTTTTGGCGAGGTTGAAAATTTTCGTTTCAACTCAAACCAGCACCTACAAACGAATTAAATACATCTTTTTTATCAGCAATAAATATTACAAAAAAAAAATGCAAGAATCCTAACCATTGGATTTGAGGCCGAGTGCCAATCAATACCATAATTTTGAATTTCAAAGTTCATTAACGTGGCTAGCCTTGTTGTGGATAAGGCTTAGACAGTTTCAATTCTAGTCTCGCCAACAATGAAATGAGCTAGAACTTGGTTTACATGCACATAGTATTAATTAGATGAGTAATTTTTATGCAGAAAAATATATAATTAAAGAATTTAGCATTGAGTTACTCAATTTCACAATTACAATTTAAATAAACTGGCAACTCTTCACGCCAAAATATTCAAAAATTTCAAATGTATAAAAAAAAGTAGCTTCTCATTAGTAAAGGTGCAAAAAATGTAAGTACAAAAGAGAACAAATAGAAAGTGACCTGTTCAAAAGATGTGAGATGAAAATTGCACTGAAGTTCAAAAAAGTTTTAAATATTTAATCATAACGGTCGTGTAAGCTTGGATCAAGCTGTGAGCTATCTTTAATAAATATTACTTTTACCTACTTACATAATTTACGCATAACACCCCAGTTCTCCTGAGAAGTTCACAAATTTGAAAGCAATTTCTATTAATCCCTTCACAATACTATTTCCTTAGGTTGGTATTTGATTAGCCAAAAATAAGATCTCACCTCATATCCATTAGAACAATATGGCTCTAAATTTGGCGGTGACTGATGGTGGAGTTCGTTTCGTCAAAGCTGTGTTCGCAGAGTTCAGTAGATTGACGCAAAACAATTTGCATTTTATCAGTTCATTGGGCTAAAAATGCTTCGTGATGTCGCCTTTTTTTTGCAGCTAAAATCCTTAGTTTTTTAATTAAAACAGTAATTACTTAATGCAAATTGATTACGGCGGATGGTATTAAGTAGTGGAGCCTTTTGAGGACAATCTAACAAGCATTAGACGAAGGGGTAACAAAGAACTGTTATATCTCAGTTAAAAACTGGCTTCCCGATCAATTTTAATCATATATTATTAAGTTTCGATTTCAAATATTATCATTACATTATTCGCAGTAATCAATTTTACTATCAAATGACTTCCTCATAATTTCTTTAACAATTAGCAAAAATGAAATAACTGCACACTAGTAAGTTTTACCATAAGTTTTCCTTGTTTCCTATTTGGTTTCAGTTGTTGTTTCTAATATGCTTTTGATGCACCTTAAGTCAGCTAACGTTTGGTCATTACGTTGTAAACTGACAGTTTGTCAAAAATTAGACTGCTACATGTTTTTAGGTGTGTCCATCTGGAATCTGTTGAAATTCCATTGTATCCTGGTTTCATTATATAATATTTTATAGTTTACTGGAAAAGTAGTTTCTTTAATGGGCCTTTTGATCATTTAATACATTTTAGTTGCTGCGCTTCTTGATTTACACTGGAACTCGACAATGGCTGAAGCTGGCTCTAATTCAGATGACTCAAAGGAAATAGAAAAATCAACCAGTCATGTAAATTTCCCATGCCTAATTTTATAACTATTAACGTTATATTTTTGCTTTCTTTTCCTGCATTTAATACTTACATAAGCAAAAATAAAAATTTACATCATAGATAAAAATTTATGTTATACCCAATATCTTGTCTTTTTTTTGTTTGCTGGCATAAAAACTCGGCTAAAAGCGCGGTTATTTTTTACAAAAGTCTGACACTTTCGCATGAACTAATAAAGTATATCGATAAAAAGAAAGTTGTTACAGTTTACTGAAGACTTTACTCTAGTAATTAGAGATCCAAAAGTAAATTTGCATGGCAGAAATTTATTTTTGGATCGTTAAAAATATTCAATATCTGTGCAAGTGTAAAAAAATTGTAACAGCCGAAGTAAGAGTGTGTCAAATATTTTGATAGCACTACTTCTTGAGTGTATTTTATGTCCGTAAATAATTGATTTTTACCTTTATAGGAAAAAACAAATACAGAATGTGAAGAGGCGATGCGGAAATTTATTGAAATTACGGAGACCAATGAAGCATGCGCTCATTTCTTCTTGCAGGATTTCAACTGGGAACTCAAGGCAAGTAGGAAATGATATGGGCAATTCTATATTAAGCAAAGCGAATTTTGTAGAAAGTTTTGTTCATGAGTGTTTGAGGAGAATAGTAGTTCATAATATTGAATTCAGTGTTATTTTTAATATTTGACAATTTTTTAGCAGTGCTGATTTGATTAATCCTTTCTTTTTCACACAAACATCAATTAAAGTATTCTATGCTTTCCAGCCAGCAGTGGACCATTTTTTCTCATGTGTAGCAGACGATATCACTGATTCTGTAACACTGAAGACTACCCACAACTCCGATCCAAATACTCCAGTCAGAAATTTTGTACTTTCTGTCATGTCGTGGAATATTGATGGTATTGATGACAAAAATCTTTCTTCTCGTTTCATTGCTATTTGCTACACTATATCGAAGTATATATGTTGCACTGTCATCATCAATGTTTATCTTTTACTTATTTTAAAAAATTCACAAAGTACGATTTGATAGTACTAAGTTTTAAAAAAAATATGCGTCGAAGAAAATCTTAGCACATTTAATTAACATTGTGAAATTTAGTTGAATGGTTTCTAATTGCTACTTCATAGAAGTTCTTTTAGTGAAGTCGTCGAAATTTCAGTCATTTTCAATCTATTCATCTTAATATATTCTACAAAGTAATTGAGTAGTTTCTGTTATTTTAGGATTAAAAAAAAGTTTGTGTAAATGAATGTAACAGGTTATTTGCAATGAAAATATGTGATTTGAAGCACCGCTCCTGATGTTGTTTTCTTGCAAGAAATGACATCAAATTTGGTAACTCAAATTAAGAAGAATTTGGGTGGCGAATATAGTATATTAGTAGCAAGTCCAGATCAGCCATATTTCACGGTTGTTCTTCTAAAACCGTTTATCAATTTGGTTTATCATAAAGTTATCCCATACCCTACAACGAATATGGGACGAGCAATGCAACTTGTTGAGGTAATTTTTTGTTTTTTGATTGCTACTACTAACGATATTGAAGATAAGTTTCGATTTTTGAGTTTTTGGGAACGTTATACTAAGTTTGTACCAATTTTTTTGATGCTAATATGAAATAACTATTCTTTCATATAAATAATGCGAAGGAGAAAGTGCTCGTTTTTTCTCATTGTTCTTATTTCCTGATTTTTTCGATGAGTAGTTAGTAAAATATACGTGAGAGATTTATTATAATTCATTTTCTTACACTTACTTTTCAAGGCTTCTATTTCTGGACATAGAGTGATACTGTTGAATACTCATTTGGAAAGCACTAAAAATGCTTTTGAAGCAAGAATTTCTCAAATTAACACATGTTTCAAAGAATTACAACAATTGGATGATGGCAGAACTGTTATGATTTTTGGTGGTGACCTAAATATTCGGGATGCAGAGGTGATTACGTTGTTTCAAATGAATGAGAGTCATTGAGGATTGTTATAACTCAAATATGCTTTCCTTCAAGCTTTTAGGATCTCTTGCTCATTATTTCCATGCCTTCAAATAGATTTAAAGCATACAGGAGGGAAGTATTTATTTGATGTTTATATTCCTTGAACTGTAGATGCCTACACTTCCATCGGGGTTCAGTGATGCATGGATTGAAGCCGGGTCAAATAAAACGTACAAGTTTACTTGGGACACCCTTTTGAATGACAACAAATTTTCTGGCTCAGCTCGTCATCGCTTTGATCGTATTATCTTCAAAAGGTTTGTATGAACCTATTGCCTCTTAATGCTCTTTGTTGTTGTTCTTGTGGGTTTTTTTTCTTTTGTTACAAAACAACCATACTTTTTGCTTTGTGAACGTAACTGACATTCATTATTAGTGCAAGCTAACATTTATTCAATCTGTAGATATCGAGCATTGGAGACAGCTCTGAAAATGATTTACTGTTAATTTTTTCTGTTCATTTCAGTGGTGGTGCGTTTTCGAACGTGAATTTTTCCTTTGAGGGACAGCGTAGAATCCGGAGCTCTTTATGTTTTCCAAGTGACCATTGGGCTATTCTCACCCACTTTTATTAAATTGGCTTAATAGTCTGTCTTATTGGCGTTCGAAAAAGTCGCTAAAAGTGTTCTATCAAGTTGCTTTTTCTTGTAAAATATGTTTTTTAGATAGTTTTGAAGCTTTTAATAACACATTGCAATTCATCCTGCATTTGAAAGTACATGTAACATCTAAGTTTTTTGTTGCCTGTTTGTGAAATCGTTTTATGAGTTCAGAGATTTCATATTTTGATAAATGTGATTTCAGTATCTTTTTTCTTACGAGCAAAATGTTTTTTTTTTTAATCCTCGTTCATTTTGATTGTAGCAATATAAATCATTCTTTTCATTCATACTACATTTAAACGTATTGAGTATATGTGATGTCGTAGATCAGTAGAAGGATAATAACACCAGAAAATTCCAATTCTGTTATTTCCGTTGATTTAATGCATTTTGCAGTGAAAATTTGACGTCATTCCTTCATTATATTCGGTCATTGTTTTTCTTTTCTTTGCGTATGAAAAAAAATTTTCAAAAAAATTCAAAGAATTGGTCAGTGTAACAAATGAACAGCAAGAAGAATTGAATAACTAATTAATGTTCAGGTTATCGATACGTGGTATTGGGTTTTTACATCACAGTTACGGGTAGGGCTGTAATTGTTTCTTACAAGAAACTATATGGTAGTCATGAAGTGCGAAGTAGTCTTGTTTTTGTTGTTTTTTTCATTGCATATGGCTGCATAAATTCGGTAGTGATTGACATTCACATTGATTCTCCAAAAAGGTAATGCACAAGTGTTCCAAGCATCTTGAACTAAGGTGCGGGACTGCTCAATCATTTAACTAGTGGTGGCGGTGAGGATGTAGAGGTTGTGAGGTACTTGTGTAAGTTGAAATGGTGTGTTCTTGTTTTATTGTGTTGTTCTAAAACTGGAAAGTTTAGTTTTAAATGGTGCAAAGAAATGAAATGGGTAGTTGACGCCCAATCCAACAGAGGTTGTGTCAGTGGTATGTGTTTACATATATATGTTTGGCTAGGTGAATGTAAAAGAATGAAACACTTACAAAGAAATGGATAAGCTGGAGATGGTTATCGCCATTGATGCGAGATATATCTGTATATATGCTGGAGTAATTCAGTCACAAATCTGCAGTTTATGCTTGCAACAAATCAATGCTAAGGTGAGCAGTCTGTTTACTTAAAGAATTCTTTTCATTTCTCTCATTTTAGTAAATGGAAGAGGAAAGTGAAGTGAAGCAAAAAAAGAGCGGTCTGGTGTGGGGAAGAATAAATCAAAGCTGGAAATTTGTATTTTGTAGTTCGTATATGCAGTAGAGCTAGTTGCTATCAACGACAGGTGTGTTACAGTCTCTCAACACTTCACTCACTAACTACTTACTGACTGTTTGCGCTAGTTGTTGTCACACTAATGTTGGGAGAGGTGAATGTTTGAGCAAGGCAAGTTGAGTCGGGGAAGGACACAAGAATTGTGTAGAAGTGGTTGCCAAAGTTTTTGTATTCTCATCCGATTACTGTAGTACAATTTTGTTGAGATTGATAGGCTGCATGAATTGTAATCAGGTAATTTTGTCCTGATAATCGGTTTCACCATTCGTTGCCTCGTGCTATTATTCATTATTGTTGTGCACAACATGTGTTACAATTATTTTGACTACTCCCAGCGACGATTACTTATCGTGATTGCTTATTTTTTAAGTATTTGTCAAAGTTTACTGTCTCAGTGTCCACCACTGCAACCACCTTGCCGTTGTGCTCCATCGATCCATGAACCTATTTCAATAATTTGCGAAAATGCTTCAACGTTATCCGCTATACTGGCTGCGATATCGCAAGCGCAGACTGTTACGGTAATTCATTTGCGTTTCTCGATAATATATAAGACATATATCACATTTATGCGAAAAGTTTGCTAGCAGTTAATAAGCGAAAATTTTATATTTATTTATACAAAGTGAACTTACATCTTTATTGGCAAAAATGTCTTGAAGCGATATGCATATTTTCAAGAAATTTAGAAATTCAAGCATCTACTTTATTAAAATTGGTATTTGTATACTCACAATTTCAGATTGACTCACTGCATATTATTGATACTGTAATTCCAGTTCTTCCCGCTAATATATTTCAAAATTTCACAATTTTCCGATTAGTTGTGAATCGATGCAATTTAAATCAGATAAATGAAAATGCATTTGCTGGGTTAAGTCTGCACAGACTGACGGATTTAGACCTTTCTGATAATCAACTGAATTCAATACCTGTAACTGGCATTCCACATCTCACCAATCTCAGAAAATTGTATCTCAATCGAAATCGCATTATTCGTCTACAAGCTAATTCGTTTATGAATTACGAATCCCGAGATAAACTGCTAAAATTAGAATTAGCTGGTAATCGACTTACGGATGAAACTTTTGGTGAATCTTCAATTTTTGGGCCGTTGAGTTCTTTGCAGCAACTAAGCTTGGAAACTAATTCATTAAGTACTATTCCATTTGCTTCATTAGTTGCACAACGTCAAACACTAATTAATCTAAACTTGGGTTTAAATCTCATCAATGAAGTTCCTGTTGGTGCTCTAGATTTCCCAAATCTCAACTCACTTTCTCTCGAATTTAATGGAATATCCCAAATTATTCCACAAGCTTTTCAAGGAATTCCAAATCTACAGTATTTGTACCTTACGGGTAACAAATTTCCATCTTGGCAGCCTGAAATGTTCACATTTGTGCCACAATTGCTTACTTTGGGCATTGGTGAAACTCCGATTGCCATAATACCATCGAATGCTCTCCAGGTAATCAATAAGTACTATCTGCAGTAGTAGAGAAAGCTTGATAATCTCATTACGTTGCCAGCCACTTTTGCTCTAAATCATTGTTTATTTACTTGATAGGCCATTATTACAATTATAGAATGTGCATCGTGCTATTTACTCTCCTTTTCATTGATTTTTTTTGCTGACCACTGGTCAACCTCACTTCATGGTCATCTTGTTCCATTTTTTGCTGTTTTGATCGAAACTGTTCGAATTTACTTTTAACCGTAATGTACATTCTATTACTCACTTAAAATCCTGAATTAAGACCCAAATTTCTAAAATGTATTTGTCTTCCCGTACTTCTGAAGTGGTTCTAGTTTGAATTCTTTTGTAGCATATACCCAAATTAATACGATTAGAAATGTCGGAAGCAGCTGTTGATATAATCGAGCAAGGCGCGTTTCAAAAAGCACCAAATATTCAAGCAATTGTTCTAAACAAAAATCGCCTCTCAGTGTAAGCTCAAAACGTTTCAAAAGTTAGCATGTTTTTAAACATGATTCATATGAAAGAAAACTACTTTTCAATTAGCTTTTTTGGCTTCATTTGAATTGAGTGAAACAATTCAAATTTCATCCGCCAGCAAACTTGCATCTCGGAATTTAACCAACGCGTTAGTGTGATTAAACTTGAAGAAATAACAATTTTTTACGATGCTGCTGAGTAATTTGGAAATCAAACTTTTATTTCTTATTTATAGCATACATTCTGACTATTTCAAAGGATTAAATGAGCTCTATTCAGTCAATCTAGGAGGCAATCGTATTGAAACTTGTGAACCACTGGCTTTTGCTAATCTTCCAAACATGAACCATCTTGATATTAGGTCAGTAATATCTTAAAAAGCTCTGGTTTTATAGTGGAAATAATTCTAGAATATTGATAGCAAAAGCCTTGTTTGATTATGCTTATAAAAATAAAGTTGCCCTCCTGACAAAAACGAGTTCTAGTTTCAATCAAATCCAAACGCTACCAGAAAATATCTTCATTAATTCATTTCAACTGCAACCGAACGAGAGACGCGTCATGTATGTATGCGGTAATCCATGGCTATGCGACTCTACTCTAGAATGGTTCAGAACATACCTTCGACAAGAAGTAGACATAGATATTGACAAACCCGGATGTGTTGCTGCTTGCGTTGGTAATGTCAATGGTTGCCCTCCAGTAGGCACTTTATTGCGAGCCCCTGATTATTGCGAGAGTAATGATATGCCTCTACCTTTAACTGGCAGTGCTTTGTCATTAGTCGGTTGGATCATTTTAGGTTAGTTCCTACTTCAGACTAAAAAATAGTAGTTGATAACACTTATTTCTTCCTGACCTTATTTTTGTTGGCAAAGTACTACTCTTTTTCATATTCAGCCTAACTTACATTAGCAAGTTTGTCAAGCATAGGACCAACTTCAATAATTACATGTACAGTTCTAATGATTATTGTCACTATATAATCAACATATGAAGCAGTCACACTCTTCAGCCATAATAATGACAATTTTGCTCACGAGTATATGCTTAATGGCATTAGTCCGATATGGAATATCACATCGAAGAAAAAAACTCAAGGATAGAGAAGCGTTTGAAGATGAACAAAGAATTATGTCCATGTCAGGTTTGTTAACTTTCATGTAATAATCGACAAATGCAAAAAGAATCTACAGGGAGTTGAAAAACTTGTAAAGTCGTATGTTTTCGTTCAAAACGCAAAAGATATCTAAAAAATGACTGAATTAAAACACAAGTACAAAATATTTTCCAGGAAGTATAGCACCTTCAGTAGTCACTCGATCTTACATGCCCCCGCCAACAGTGGATCTTGACTTACCTCCAGCGCACAGCTTAGATGATGCATCCACAAATTACTTGTACTGATCAAAATGTTTTATCTGCAACTTCAAATCACAAAAACAATTCCAAAGCTTGCAACTAGTGCATATTAGCATAAAAATTTATTTTTCATAACGAACATGGAATTTCCACTCTCGAACTGTTATATGGTTTTAGAGAACTACCTACACGATTACAACTAATTTGCACGCATATTTCTCACAAATACTTTAAAAATAGTAAATAAACCACAAATATGACGAATGATATAAATCTGAAACGAATGTTATCGAGTCTGAAAAAATGTTGATATATTTTAAAATTTCTTTTAAGCTACTTACAATATAAAATACTGAATAAGCTGAAGTTATCAATCTTACACTCAAAAACAATGGGAACACAGTCTAAAAAATAATAGTAAAATTATCCCGAACTCATATATCTTGGTCTTTTAGAAATGTGGAATTAGATTTCCAATTTTAAAATAAAGATGAAAAAGTAGTACAGACAAAAACAACAATGGAAAAATTCTATGAAAATTATGAAACCAGAATCCACTATTAGAGAATTTGACCGGAAAATTGTCTTGATGGTGCCAACCTGCCATGCATTAGGGCCCAAGTTAAAAATTGTCGAGGTATATTACGTAACAGTTTTGCAACTAGTTCATCACTAGTCATAGATGCAATATAAGGAACAAAAGTAATGATTTCACGCTGTAAAAGATGACCTTCAGAAGATTTGAGTAAAGGAGACAAAAGATTCTGCATTGGCGAAAAGTCTTGATTACCGACACCAACGATGACAATAGATATAGGCAAATGTGAACAATCTATAATCGCATTTACAGTTCGTTCCGGATTTGTCACGCATCCATCTGTTACAATGAGTAATACGAAGTAATGGTCACTTTTACCCTGGCGCTGTACAGCTGCACCAAATCTAAGATTTAAATCACAAAATATAATAAATGAAAAAAAATTAAAAACCATTCTTAATCATCGAAAATGTAGGAAATTCTTAAAATCTAAGAAAATATACTTATAAGTGTGATATATAACTTCTGAAAAATCTGTTGGGGCGTATGGTCGGATAGATAGCAAAGTTGAACGATATGCATTTAATACACCATCAATGCCATCAACATGTGGGTCTTTGTCATCACCATTCTACAATGAATTTATGATAACACTGAACTTGAAAAACATCAATAAAATCAGCATTAAATTCATAGATTAAAATATTACGAGAAAAAAGAGATGTGAAACTTTGTAATCTGGAGGTGTTTGTGCACCGAAACCGAGCGCAGCAATTCGCCCATGTTTATTATATTTGTTGATAACAGATGTAACTGCATTCAGCGCTGTCATGTAAGGGTTGCATCTAAAACATCAGGTCTACAAAACCATGCCAGAATACCCAATAATCTTTTTCCTAACAAAACGTCCTAGTTACATCGATTGAGTAATCACAATTTGAAAAGAAACTAGTTAAGTGAAAATAAAGCTAATAAAGTGAATCGATAAAAAAATCAGGACTTGTGCGGATGAATATAATGTAATGATGAGCAATCAAGTGGATTTCCATTTGAAGCCGTAAAATCAACTGCAACCGAGAAATGAATTTGCGTTCTAAAAACATAAGAGCCAATATGAATCCTGCATATTCATGATATGAAATCTGTCAAAAATAATATCAAGCAATGATGAGAAAATATAATGATGGCAAGTTGACAAAAAAATTACCCAGCTTTTAGGAAGTCAATAAATGAAGATGATGCAACATGAAGAATATTTGCCAACTCAATGGATGCACTCCCTTTTTTTTTTCCATCAAGACTTGAAAGCTAGAAAATTTTTCAAATTTAAAATATTAGATGGTGACGAAAATCTCACAAATTGAAAAAAAATCAAAATAGCTACTTTATAAGCGTTCAGAGCACCAACTCCTCTCAAAAGCTGATCGAATGATGTTGTGCATTTACCGATGAGATCATCTCTAAAAAATGACCAAAAAATCGTAGCATATTTTTCATGACTTGATTGGGAATAGTCTTTTCAATCCCATACTAGTTTCAATATCAAAAATTTACACTATTCACTGATTAAAAATGCAAACAAATAGTAGAGTTATTTTATAAAACTTAACAAAAAGTCTTTTTTTCGGAACCAAATTGGACATGAATATTGAATTATAAAAATCGTTTAATTCTATATTATCTTCAGATACTAATACAGAGAACTATGAGAGGATAAAAGTTCAAAACCAAAATAATTGACCAAGCCCAATCTTATGCTTTTTTTATAATGTGAGAAATCTTGCAATACACTGTATTTCTACAGATTTGATATCAAAAACTTACTTGCGATTAACATTATAATTATAAACTTCGATTTCAAGCGAACAACTGACCGAGGCAAATGAAAAGTGAGAAACGGGTACAAGGAAAGGCTTCCACAAAGGATTTTTATCAGCAATTGCTTCACTTTTATAAAGTAATAAACTAGCCGCGCCTTCTGGAACTAAACACATCACAAAATATGCATTAAGCGGACAACTCGATGGTGAACGTAAACCATGGCTTTTAAACTGTAAATTAACAGACTGGCTAGATAATTTTGCTTCGTGAGCTTCCAGGTGTAGGGAAGAAACTCCTGCAATCAATAAATGTAAGAAGCCCTAATATCCTGTCAAAGGAAAATGAAACTCCTATTAAAACATTAAACGCATGTATTATATTCTTTTAAATACCAGAATTTCGCATGTGTCATTTGAATGGAATATCCAATGTTGTTTAAAATACGAGAAAACTTTGGAAGCGAGAAATTTGTTGCTTTCTATAATTCACCTTCATTTGGAAACAACGGCAATTCGATGGAACCACCACGCGACAGTACTTCTCCCAGAAAACATTCTACTTTGGCGATAAGGCCAGTAAATTTGCCACTATCTCCATTCACCTGATGGCTATAAAATTAAAATGTCCATTATCAATGTGGATCGAAGCGAAAGATAAAATTTGATAAGAAAACCATAAGTAAAATGAGTTTATTGAAACATAAAGATTCAACACAAAAGACTAACACTGCTAAATAGAGTTTTTGAGAATTTTCAAAACGATATGAAACGTAACAACGATGAGTAAAAACTGGATTGACACTACCAATAACTGTTTCTGTTTGTCCAATCTGAATTTAAAAACTGCATTACCTGATTCAATTAGCACGTAAAAAGAAACGAAACACTGAACTAACGAAAATCCGGTAAAAACGGTATCATTTATTAAAACAACACTGCGTTGTGACAGAATTAACACAATATTAAAATATGTAGATATATTGGTAAAAATGTTTAACAGACCATTTGTAAAATGAGTCCACAAATTTTCACATGTGGTTGGGCAACTGACAGCACACATTGCATAAATTTTTTTTGCTTTTAACCAAATTATAAATAAAAATTTAGCTAAGAAAACAAATCATGGTTGGAAATATTTACCTCGAGAGGATTCTTGTTGTTTGAGGATACGGAAACGATAATGCGAACTCCCGAGATCGCTTCCAATGGAAGTGCACTAAAATTAAAGAAAAATACATTAAAAAAGCAAGACACATATCATTGCAGCAGTAGTACAATGTCAGATATTAGAAAATATGACACTTGGTAGTACTTGCAGCTGAAGGATAATTCTAATTGTTGCTCCATTCAATATTACCAGTAGAATTTTACTCAAATGATATTTTCAGTATTGATGATAACTGTTACAATACAGGCTAGAATCGGGTAAATACTGAAACAAAGATAACGTAAAGCATGGAGCAATCTCCTTCTAATAACAAGTTATAAAACATTTCATCAGTACATGTCGTGATCAACAGTTATCTAAACATTATTGAATTACTGCAAGCTATACAATTTCAGTAAAGTAGGAAGTCCAACGTGTCGCAGGTAAGAACAGTAAAGATCGAAGAACCTGAAAGAACGGAATATTATGAGTATACAGCGCGAAAATACATTTTGCATGCATTCATCGCATCAACAGAAACAGAACATCACTGGGACAGTCTGCAAATGAATAATCTCCAAGCACGTAGAAGTTAAATTGCAGTTGTAATCATTCACTTTACTATGTAGGAGTGATGAGAAAATAAATATTAAGACAGGCAACGAAATAGTGCTTATTTTTTGGAAGAGAAGGAGTGAATCACTACAGTCTTTAGGAAAAGATAAGCGAAAGAATCGAGTGGTTAACTCTTTGTGCACATAAACAACGTGTTAATGTTTCTTCACTGCGTGCGTCATTCAAGTCAGAAAAAAGTTCTTGTTTGAATAGTAAACTTATTTTTGTAGAGAGTCACAAGCAAGTGCATATTAAATGACGATTTATTTTCATACTCTGGCATGTATGATGTTCAGGTCAGCAGAAAATAAATAAATTATATTATATTATACTATAGTATCATGTGCAGCAGGTCGGAGGTTAATCTTCTTTTCTGTCTTGATTCTCCCGTTAGATCGTATTCCGGCGATCCCGCTGTACTCGACGGGCAATCCGTCCTGCTGGTTCCGGTACACTCGTCGATTGCTTTCTCATGATTTTCTTGGAGCTTTCTTCAACAGCCTCACCTGTTTTGCATTTGTTTTCATTTATGATTCCAGGCTCGGCTTTTTTCCGTTTATCCTCCATTCCCTGCTTTCCTACTTTGTGATGCGACTTGACTAGTTGAAGTTGAACCGCTCGACAACTCGGCAGAACCGAGCATTATATATATATATATATATATAT
>UYYF01004428.1:30127-82323 GCA_900618365.1 Thelazia callipaeda
GTGCTTTATGGTTAAAATTTCATCTAAAATTAATACTTGTAATAATCTAACCAAAGATTTTGATTTTTTCGCTATTCGCTTATTTATGTGAAGAGCTTGATCGTGTGTATTCATTACTACATTAAAACATGTCAATAACTGCTGCGTCGACTGAGCGACATTTTTGCGTTGATACTATTCGGATGGATCGTGGTACGAGAATAGCACAGATAAATGATGGCATGGGAAGTAAACGGAATGAAAAGGTAGAAAGATAAAGTCCTAACTGATACTACAGTAGTCTAGCGATGAATTTGTAATTGCCTATAATTTTTGCACTGCATTAACTAACTACTATTTATATTTCACATCTTCTAAGATTCATTTAGTGAACATTGCCAAGCATTTATTCATCTGTTTCCACGTTTTACTCCTCACTATTTTATTTGTTGAGCCAGAATTTTGCGCATTTGCTTCACTTTTAAATTTCGGCTATCAGCTCATTTTTTCATTACAACATGATCTAAGAACATTTTATATCAATAGACAATTCACATGATAAGACTTGCAAATAATTTATTTCATCTCTCTCATCCACATTGTTTCTATCAGTTTTTTGTAGTACTGTGAAATTTGCAAGTTATACTTTTTCGGTTTTTAAAAATTTTGGCAAACTGAGAAACAATCCGGCAACGGAATTGCTTAATAATGCACTCTTCTCTAATGTGGTAGATGATGAATATTTCGTCGTGAAAAAGATTGTCCACATTTCATGTTGACGATTCATTGATATGTTTGACTATTTACTAAATATTCTGAATAAATCTTACTACTTCTTATTCGATCGATTCATCATATATCCAATGCTACGCTTTCTACATAATCAGTACAATTTACGATTCATGAATCTCGGATATCAGAGTTTAGAAGATGAAGAGTTACCAAATTTGAAGAAATTATGCGCAGAAGACTTGTGCTGCAAAGCAAATATTGCACTTTACGAAAAAGCATTAAGTTTGTGCCCTAAATATCCTAATTTCGATGGTTTACGATTACTTGAAGTTGGATGTGGTCAGGGCGGTGGCATCGAGTGGATCTTAAGGTGCACAAAATACTTCTTCAAAATATCAACGTAGTTTAATGACTATTTCTTGCTTCCATTCTTTTCACCAAATTTTGCCAGAGAGCTATGAGACACAAAATTCGGGAATGACATTTCATATCAAAAGCTGCGCAGAACACAACAGGCCTTGTGGTCCACTTTAAACCACCTCCATGAACCATAATTTTGTTATTACTGCCTGAAAACCTCAAGCACCAAACACGAGTCAAATTATTAGAGATGAATTGCAGAGCTCATCAATCATTTGTAGCCGTAAATGGGATTGAGCCGATTATAGTGGATTCCAAATGTGGGAGAATTGTGCAAGGAAGAGCAGAACAATTACCATTTGATAACGATTCATTTGATATCGTTCTAAGTGTTGAAAGCAGCCATCTTTACGCTAACTGCCGACAATTCTTCCAAGAATGTTCCAGAGTTCTATGTGAGGATGGATTTTTGTGCTGGACCGATCTTCGCTATACACATCAGGTATCACTGCTCGTTCAAGTGCTCAAATTTGTATAAAAAATTTATTTTTTAGCTAAGCACAACTTTGCATGAAGCACGGGAATCAGGTTTACAACTCAACAGAATGGAAGATATAACACTTCAAGTGTTACGAGGTATTCAACTGACATCAGCTAGATATGAATCAATGCTTCAACATGCACCCTATTTCGTTCGCCTTTTTCAAGAATCAATACGAACAACATACTGTGCACCGGGAACCTTAAGTTACCAACGTTTCTTGACACACAAAAAAATTTATGTTTGCGCATGCTGGCAGAACCAAAACAGTAAGCATAAAAATTCGTCGACAACAATGTGAGTGGATAAAAAGTCTGTTACTTTTAACAGAAACTGTTATCACAGAAATTCTTGTCCCAGATTATGTGTCCTTCACGTCCTAAAATAATCTCAAGAAAATATTAAAATCAAATCATAGTTTCTTAGATCTTAGAACAGTGAGAACAACTTTAAAAGATATAAACACATACTCTAAACAAAAATCATATGACCTGAACACAACCCCATGCTATTCATCACTGCTACTAGTTTCGTCATACGATTCAGGCATATCAATGGGACACTGTTTCAGTTCTTTTGCCTCTTCTTCCAACATTTTCAAGTAAGCACTTTGCCGTGCAATAATATCCGCACTAGTCTTGCATTCCGCATATGCTTCCAACAGGTCTTTATTCATTGTTAAAAAATTTGAACCCCATTTGAATTTTGACAGAATCACCCCAGCAAAATTTTTGAAACCAACAATATACAATGCCGCTGCTAGCGCTTCTACACAACTTAGTTGACATGGCTTTCCAAAATTCACTGGATTAGCTGCAACCAAATATGGTAGGAGACGCTGTTGAGTACATCTAGCATACTTCAGATGAGTTACACCTACCTGAAATTATAAAAACTCTTGAAATTTTCTTAAATGGAACTAAAACATGAATGTAACGACTACAAGCCAACACACCTGCTTCCAACTGCAATCTACGACAGCGAGGCCCTTATTAGTGATCAAACCAACATCTTCTACAGACAGTGTCCTATCACCATTGGGAGAAAGCAGCAAGCCACTGAATTTACTTCCTAGCTTCATAACTTTAACCAAATTATAACGTACTAGCTTGCGTCCTGTGCATCGCTTTGGGTCACACTGTTTGAAATCAAACATTGCTAGAAGTATAATCAAATCGCTTAAAACAATAAAACACTTCTTGCAACAAAAGATGCATTAAGCATGACTTCAAACCTGCAGACTGGAAGAAAAATTCCTCATTCAATATTCATTAGAAATTAATAGAATTCGTTTAATTACCCAGAGAAATTGGCAAAGCTTCAGTCTCATCTTCGACGCTCTCGTCATCACTTGATATTGCTGCTTCATGGCTACCAACACAGTCCATTTTAACTACTGTTAAGAAAATTTGGGATTATTTTAAGAAACATAAAATTTGTCATGTTTATACTAAATGACAGTTTTAAAGAATGTAATCAACAATTTTAGTTTATTAAATGAAAGTAATTGGAACTTCAGTAAGATAAGTGGAAATAATTAACATAAAATCAATTTGTTGACAAACAATACACGTACAAGAATATAATTATCGCATTTCATCGAACAAAAAGGATCATACATAAAATACCAAACCCACCAATTTATTTATTCATACAAAATGATAATCCATACGTCAAATTATTTGCATGTAATATGACCGAAATTCAACATAACAGTAAAAGTTTGTACTACATGAAAACCACCGAATTAATAAAGTACTAAGAGAATTAATGTTCACTCTAGTTAATACTGCGCAAAGGTATCTTTAGCTTTTTCTGCTACTTTTCTCAGTTGAGATCTCAAACAATTCTTATCAGACAAATTAAAAAATAGCACTTGTTTTTCAAGGCAAAGCGATTTACACATCTTTCAATCTCTAAAAATTCTATCTTGATTGCACGGAATCACAAGAAAAATTTTGAATGCTGTTTATAGCAAAGTAATTATATATACCATCAGAGGCTTTTTAGTGAAAACAAGAAAAATGTTGCAAATAAAAGATGTCTATAAAAACGAACGCCTCAAACTGAAAGTCCTTAAGCGACTCCAAAATCCCACAACTTAACAGTCATATCGTAAGAGCCAGACACTATTTGGTCATCAGTAAACTGTACACATGTAACTCCATCGGTATGACTATGAAGAGTACAGAGTCTTTCACCAGTATGCAAATTCCACACCTAAATTTTTTATACTTACAAAACTCAATGTTGCAAACTCGTGAAAGCGAAAACATACTTTAATTGTTCTATCATCGGCTGCTGAAACAATTCTCCAAGAGTCTATTTGAAGACATCTGACAACACCTGTATGTCCTTCACTCAATTTCCAGTCCAGTGTTTGAACGCATTTTCCAGTTCGTAGATCCCATATCTTTAAATTACTTCTTAAAAGATTCAGTTTAAAATGTGAAAAAAATTAAAAGTCCAGAACGTTTAAGTGAAATCTAGATATTAATATGAATAGAGCAAAGCTTTTTATAATATTCGGAAAATAACTTCTTTCAAATATCATAAACTAAACTTCTATGATACCCAGTTAGTGAACTACTTGATCTGTGCTGTCAAATGCATACTAGAAGTATTTTTTAAGGAAAAACGTAAAGTGAAAACTAATTGTAAATCTAATACTGTCTAGGATGATGTGCTTAGTCCGAATACACCATGAAACAAAGAGGAAAGAATGATAATACATCAAAACTCGAAAAGGATATCCTACTTTAATTGTCCGATCAATAGATCCGGATACTATTCGGTCATTATAGAACTGAAGACATGTTATTGCATTATCGTGTGCATTATGTAAAGTCATCGCACAAACATCCATTCGTTCATCCCAACACTTAAACAAATGATCGCAGAGTCGAAATATATTTCAGTAGCGTAATAAATATTTTTAACTGAAAATAAGGGCTTCAAATTCCTTAGCCTAAATAGTATATCAAAGCCAATTCCAATTCACATAATAGAAACTTGCTTTCATAGAAAGATCGGCTGATCCTGATAGGAGTAAATGCCCATTAGACTGCATGCAAATTACAGCTCCACTATGTCCTCTATAAGCTAAACATTTTTTTAGAACAGCATAGAGGATGGGATTCCGAAGCTTTCTTACAAAAGGCAGTTGCATGTAAGTTTGTAGAGACAAAATAATTAGCAAAAAATTGCTACCAAAAGAAAGAACTTGATTTTTTACATTGTTAACCTCTTCAAACAAACCGATGATACAAAGTAGAATGAAGTCATTGTCAGAATATCTCATTTTCTGAATAGCTGAAAAATCTCTGTAATGCGATTTCCACGAGACTTACATTAAAGTCTTCGTACACTGTCCGGTTTTCGTGGACCATATTTTTAAAGTGTGATCGTAAGAACCACTGATTAGTCTGTTTTCTTCCATCTAAACAGATAAAACTACGTGCTACAATGATGACATTACTTTTATTGCAGATTTTAAAATCACAATGATTCAACACCGAAGCAAAGAATGCAATAGACCATAAACTGAAAAGAGCATGAAATTTCAAACACTTGAGAGAAATTAACACATTACTTGCAGACATCGCACATAATTTGTATGACCAATCATTGTTTGACGACAAGCGATCGACGACCACGTTTGATTCACAGCAAGAGACCACACCTTGAAATTTTTAGCTTTCAAAGATTATTTCATCTGAACTACATTCTATTATTATACTCAACTAAGCAAGTTGTCATTTAAAAACAATCGCATGGGTTTTCTGCTAAAATCTATATTTACTTCATTATTTCTGGAAGCTTACATCAGATTACTTGAGACAAAAATAACAAATCAAATTTTAGACAATACTAATGAGGAAATTGTATACTGTTCACATCAGTTAACTTTCTGCCCATTGGAAAAAGAAAACTTTTAAATCTAAGAAAGCAAAAATGAAGGGTTTAAACTGACAAAAGCTCTACAACCTTGATTGTCAAGTCGTTGGAACCAGAAGCAAGGCGATTACCATTCAAATGCAAACAACGAACGGCATCGGAATGACCAGTTAATGTCATGGTGCCTATACCAGGTGTAGATGAATTGTCCACGTCCCAGACACGAATGGTATTATCGCTGCTTCCGGATACAATACGCTTACTGCTAAACTGAACGCAAGTTATACCTGAATTTTTCTCAGGTTTGTTCGACGCAATAGAGTGCATAAAAATGTGTTTAATAACTAAAAATAGTGAAACTTTATTTCCAAAAGCAAAGAAGTCAACTTTATAAGAACTGGACAAAATACAAGCATAATTTTTACATATATCAAAAAAATATCAATAAACTTGGTGTACTCACTGAAAATTTGAAATACCTGAGCGAACGCCAGTAATTTACACAATGGTACCTATCACATATATTTTAAAATTCACAAGTTCATTGAGTTAGCACACAAAGAATCAGTTCAGTTATACCTTGTACATGACCAGCAAAAGTGCGGACGACACAACGACCAGCGTGCCAATTTCTGCATAATCGGTAACGTTCGATGAATGCTTCTTTCCATAAGACCACACCATTACACGTGGTGTGTTTTTTCAATTGCTCTTTCTCAGACTCAACAGAACGCATTCGAAACATTCGCTGAATAGAATAAAGTCTTCGCCACAAACACGGCGCTAGGCATATATTTCTCCAAGATGTGCATACAAGCATACATTTGCAAAGTGATTCTGTAACGACGACAAATGAAACAGTATGAAACAAATGAGAACATGTAGATGAGTAAAATGCTTATTTTTTGATCGAAAATGTCGCTTTAAAAAATGCAGTTTCCATTCGCAAATGAAAAACAGGAGATCCTTACTTGGATCCAGCAGACGAAAAATTTCAAGAGCAACTGGTAAAGGCATTGAACTGAATGAATCATTCTGCTCAGATATCGTCACATACCCCATTTCATCGAGCAATGAAGACGCGTAATCCAAATTTGGTGGATCACTAGCAGTCTAAAACATACCTTTCCATAAGATTTCTGACAAGTCTCATCTAAAGATAATATCAAAAAATAGCTATTACCAATATTTCGTAAACAACAACATTTTTTTGATCAATACAAAGTTGCTTCATATGGTACCGAAGATGCTGAAAATATAAAAAGTGAAACACACGATACATGCTGATACATTAGCATTCAATTTTCTTTTTTGATTAATCAGCCTATTTTTAGTAAAAATATTACTAACAGAAACTCTTTCATATTTACCATCACTAACACCACAAATTTCTATGCTTCTACCAATATGTTTGCAGTAACTTACTGAACAATTGTTGCTATAGCAACATGTGAGAAAGTTATATTATATTATATATATAATGTTAAAAGCCTTTTAAATTTATAAATGAAATAATTGAAATAAATACTCACATGCAGTAGAAATCTTTCACCTTCTGATTGACTATCATCTACATATTATTTACCGCTATGCATTATTAACATATATAAGTGATGCACATTGCGCTTTCAAGCTATGATATGAAAAAAAATAACCCTCACGAAGTCAGTATCTTGAGCGAAATCAGAAATTTTATCGGTTTGGTAGCAGCTCATCTTCATCCTTTTGCTAGCTGGTAACGCAAGTATAGCTAGTGGTGACAAAGCTGTTGAGGTCGAAGCAGTGTGCATCCCATGAGATGCAAGTTTGTTCATTTATGTCTTGAATAAATCCTTGAAAACAAAAATTATTCAGTATTAATGCACGATCAGTGAGGATATTGAAAATTAATCAACTAACGTGGTTCATGCTTGCAACAGACCCACATACTTGGCAAAGGTATTTGATTCTCGCAACAAGGTAAATTTCAAGGCAATGAGTTAGTCCTGCTTTCCCTCCTTTTCATTTCACTCATTCAAAATACTTTTAGACATTGTAACCGCGAGACCGAATTTTAAAAGCACCCTCAAAATCTCTAAATCACAGAATGCTCTTTACAGTCAAAAATGAAAAATTGCTGAGAAACACCGGGAAACTGAAAAGGCTACGGAGTACTATTTATCTCCTCTCACAAGGGATGAAATTTGTGCAGTGCTGTCCTGTCTGCTTTTCTGTTTATGTGAGAACGGTCGTAGGGATAGGGATTCCAAGGCTTGAAATTGTAGGTTAGTGTATGAGACTTTCGTTCTCTATAATTAGTAAGCTTTTTCGGCGTTTTTGTGTATTGCCAAGGTTTTATTTACATTTGAGTACTTTCAAGCATCGAGAAACTGAATTCTAGCAAGACTATTTCGATTAGCTTCTTAAATTTTTATTTTATTTTATGACATTTAAAACTTTTCATAGCTTCCGTATACTATCTGCACTTTGTTGCATACCTCTGCTCTCTTATCACCTGCCGTAAATTGAATTTACTTAATAATGAGTTGAAATTCGATCAATTCTTTGATCACTTTTCCACTTCATATTGAATCTTTTCTATCAAGTATGGTAATTAAAACTTTATGATAGAAGATTTAAGCATTATATTGGAGTAAAAATAAAGTTGATTTATGTATATTATAATCAATGGTGGCATCTTATTGACAATCTATTTTTGTTAAAATGAGGTCATGCGCGTAGCTAAAGTAAGCACTACTTTTCTAATTGCGCATTAATTTTAGATCATCTATGGTCAGAGAGCAGTCTCAAGTCATGCGAATTCTCATGAAAATTATGTGATCGAAATACTGAGGCAAATACTGCTCCATGATGAAGTGTGTAGTGGGAAGTGTTTTGACGGCGTGTGTTGGCTGCATGGTTACTGTTGAAGCTATTACAAAGTAACACTTTTTACAGCCATGTAAAAAAATTGTTTAAAAATTGTAAAATAATTATGTTGCTGATTTGGAGATTTAAACTATTACAGGCTTAGTCCAAATTGTATGAACTTGTTGACGTGCTCAACATTCCTCTTCATATCATTTATTGGTTTTCTTAAGCAATCACAATATTTCAAGCATTTACCGCGAAACAAAATACCTTTGATACGGTTCATTGATTACACATTTTTCACTTTGCCTTCTAAAGTTCATAATTCACTTATAATGGCTGAATTCACACAATTTTTATGTGAGTACTTTTTTTGATTGAAATGTTTGAAACCAAATATGTAAGATGTGAAAAAGCTTTTGAGAATGAAATGCAAAAATGCACTTAATTTTTATAGAAATTATTGTAGTTTCAGAGGCTATTTACGTGTTGTCATCTTATTTTTCGTAATAAATGTCGCAAACAACTTATCTTTGCAGTATGACATTTCTGTACCTCTTTTAATCATATTCCGTTCTGTAAGTGGTTATAATGTTATTAAATAGTTCAGTTTTGCTATAAAACTGGTTGTTGTTTGTTTTTTTCACATCGCGGAAGTTTGGAGAATCAAAAGCACGATGAAGAACGTAGTATCTTGGAGAAAGTATATCTAAATTGGCATGCTGAAAAGTTTAATAAGGATGTTGAATATATTGAGAACTTGGATTCTGTTAGGTATTTGGCTGTAATGAAACTATTTTTAATTAATGATTCTTCAAAGCTTTTAGGGAACGTTATTGGCAAATATTATTCTTGGATACTGTCTTAGAAGTCGGGCATATTCTTGGAAGAAACTTTTGTCTGTTCTGCTCATCACTGCTGGTGTTGTACTTTTCACTTTTGCTGACAAATTCCCGAAACATACTGTAAAACATGTTGATGCAGAACATCGACATTCATGGTTCATATCTGGTTCCAGTACAGGTTCTGTTAGTATTTGTATCAAAATTTATGTAACCATTAAATACGCTTTTTTCATAATCTGGAATATATATAACAGTTTTAGTACGTGCTTCTGTCTGTTGGAAAGGGTTTTATATCAGTAATCATATAGCAGGCTTATTTTTGTCATATTTTTAGGATCCTATTAATTTGAGCTTGAAGAGTCTGAGAACTAGTTAATATCTATTACATTTGTGCAATAAATCTTATTGTGAGTATGATCTAGCATTTAAGTATTTTCGGTGAGTTGCTTACTTCAAAAGTCATGTAAGAGGAATTTACT
The DNA here is from genome assembly GCA_900618365.1 of Thelazia callipaeda. NCBI lineage: Eukaryota > Metazoa > Nematoda > Chromadorea > Rhabditida > Thelaziidae > Thelazia > Thelazia callipaeda. The sequence continues at coordinate 39,811 of UYYF01004428.1, forward strand.
TTGTAATAGTTTTTTTATTGCAGGAATACTTTTGCTCTTTCTTGCTGTTTTCCTTTCCGCTTATTTGGGCATATATCAGGAAGATCTTTATCGGACATACGGAAATCATTATGAAGAAGCAATGTTTTTCGTTGTTCGTTTAACATACTTAGTATATTCGTTTTTGCTGCATTTATAATAGAGTATAATTTTACTCCACTTATAAAGAACTGTCGATTCAAATATTAAGGGAAATTACAACTTTTTTAGCATGTTTTGTCGTTACCGGGCTTTGTGTTGTTCTACAGTGATATACGGCAAGCTGTGTCTCATTTCAATAGTTCCGATTTTCTTCGCATTTTAGGATTGCAACTTCCAATTTCTTCGTTATGGATTTATTTGATATTGAATTGTTTGTTTCAGTACGTTTTATTTAAACTATTTTAAGAAGTTAAGAACTGAGAAGCTATTATAGTGAAGCCAAGTGGCCGTTTTCAACATTTTTTGGGGAAAATACCAATTTCTCAAATTTTATTTTTCTCATTTCTTAACTTTTAAAAATTTTAGTTTTAGTTTGTTATTTATTACTCAATGAGCAAAGCATATTGCCAAGAAATAGTGACAGATTTTTTTGTTGTTATTGGTCATTGATTAATAATACTTGATATCTAAGCAATTTTCAGATGGATCTGTGTGAAAAATGTGTATACGCTTACATCGTTAACAACGTCATTAAATGTAACAGTAGTGGTAACTTTGCGAAAATTTCTGTCTATGATTATATCAGTGGTTGCATTCAAGAATCCATTTACAATACTGCACTTTATCGGGACAGTCTTTGTATTGCTGGGAAGTGTTGTATATACTACATGCGATCTCCGATCTGCTATCCCACGCTCAAAAATGGAGTAAACATGTACATTAATTTAATGTCAGTACTTTATACTTGTTTAGTAATGAAATTAATAAGACGAACAGTTCATAATTATTATATTTAATACCTCTGTGTGAGTATATTTTATTTTATACATTATTTCAGTTGATAATACCAAATAAAATAAATCGAAAACAAATGATGGGTCGTGATGCATCCTCTCTCGCGACAGGGTTTCTTCCACATATAAAAATATTCCTACTTCCATTCTTCATTTGTTTTACTGCCGTTATAAGTCTTCAGTCGAAAATATCTTTACACATTTAACGCAGTTTGTTGTGTATTTATCATGTATCGCAAAACTAGGAATTTAGCAGCTAAATATGGCAGAAAAATTTTCTCTATTTCTTTACCTTCCGTTCGAGATTTATACATTTACAGTGTTATTTTGTCTGTAAGTTTGCTTAGAGAAATATTCTTGACATTTAGTAAGTTTAGTTATCCAGGATTTCACATTAATTCAAACATAGGTCACCTCTGAATTTTCTAAGTGTTATTAAAATTTTTTCATCATGATTTATAAAACAAGTAATTCGGAAAACTATCTAACCAAGGTGGTGACAAAAATATTTTAATTTTTGTAAAATTCTCTAACATCTTTTCGTTCTCATCGTAGTATCAACCTATTATACATGTTCGAAGCTACGGGAATGTTTTTTTTTTTTTATTCCTCAGTAGATTTACATGCATGTCGTAGTGCATATTCCAGAACTAATGCTCTTTATGCAACTAACATTCACAAAAGTTCCTTCTAACAATTTGAATTATGATTTCATTCAGTTGGACGAAATGGATCTTGATGGTTTTGTTAAGATTTTCTCTTTCAGTTGTAAAGTTATCTATCTAAAAATAATGTTATGAGGACTTTGTATAATGGTTTAGTTCATTCCTACTCAGTGGTCTTGTTTTGTTACTCTTCATTTATCAAATTAATGATTGACTTGTAGCAGCGAAAGATCCGAAAGGATTTTAGTGAGAATGCTCCTTTTAAACAATTATCCTGAAGTATATCATTTTTGTTTGCTTGCGCTTTTGTTATTCTGACGTCTTGAAGTTTGGACTGTTTATTTGTTGAAATGTAAACTATTTATGTGCTCGTTCTTTCGCTTAAAAAATTTTTATTTTATTTGGTGTAGATTATTGATTGCATAATTGCTGAAGTGGTAATGTTAGAACAGTGAACTTTAAAAATGTCCCAATTAGCGATGGAAATATTGTCATCTACTGAATAGATTCTATGTATGAAGGCTGATTGGTCGCTCTAATATGCGACCAGTTAGCCTTCACACACACTAAATTTTGATAAAATTTGATTGTGTTGCTCAGAACTTGTGTGTGAATCACTCTAGCTACACATGTGATATATACGCCTAACTAATGATTTTATATATCCTGTCATACTTTGAGGTCTTGGATTATTTTATTTCATTTTTTCTAGTAATGAAGACTTTACATCGTTCATAAGAAGGCGATAGTCTGTTCAAAGTTAAGTATTATGAATGTGGAGGAGTTTTTGTCCATTCTTTGAGTGAAGGGTCGATCCATGCAGAACTGAGTGTTTTTCTGTCAGATTACAATAAAAGATGAGCAGTTCTCGGCAGGCTTTCTTCCAGAATCTGTGTTAGCATATCAGTAAATCATGAAAGGGATGTGCATTCATTTTTTCTTGTAGTTAGAAATAAAGGGTAACAGGAATTAGTAAAGAAAGAGTATGCAACGAGTGTAATGCATAAATTAAAAGCATTTAAGTGTGGTATGTTGTGTGGTTCCCTCATTCTCTGTTTTTGATCTTTCATAAGTTTTGACGGTATGGATCAGGAAGTACTGGATGGAAGACTGCAAGAGAAGGTAGCATGGAAAGGTACTGAATTTGTTTAATGGAATAAATTGAAATTGTGGTAATGGGTGTTGCCAGCGCCTATTCTTTATTAGCATAGTGAGTGATAAGAGTGAAGGCTTTTTGATCGGAACTGTTGGTGTATGGACGAAACAAATCAATCTGATTAATTTTGAATTAAAACTAGCAGTGAAGAGGAAATTTGATCTTATTTTTGTCAAACGATGCATGACGCATCCCTTAACAATGGATTATAAATTTTGATAACTGGAATTAGTTAGTGTGCAGCAGAGAAATCATTGAGCATGTGTTTATGATGGAAGTAGTGCTTGTGATGAATATAGCGGTCTGTGCCTACATTTGAATGTTTAGAATTTCAGGAAATTGACTGCTAACAAATTTGTTTTTCACGCATGATTTGTGAAGGAATATTGATCGCTGATAAGAGCTGCAGAAGCGCATGATGCTTCATCATTGGTGGTATTCTTCGTTCAATATTTGCCTTGCTTTTCATTGTAGTGAGTAACTAAATTAACTAAATATGCAAACAATTGAAGCTTGTAAGCACAGTAACCATTTGATAAATGCTGGACCTGAAATGGATGTCGACAAATATGCAGGAAGAAAAGTTGCTTTAATCACAGGGATATCAGGACAAGTAGGCGTCGAGAATCTTTTTTGTTTTCTACAAATTTTTTTTTGATCCTACTGAAGGTACCAATTTCATTTACGATCCTTGCATTTAAGCCCACTTTTTACCACTAAAAAGTCAATGTTAATGACGTAAATAATTTTCAAATTATTTATTTCTATCTGGTAAAGAGAACTTCGTTCTTGCCCTATCATTTTTTGTATGATCAGGATGGTTCTTATCTTGCTGAACTGCTGTTGTCGAAAGGTTATGAAGTGCATGGCATTATTCGTCGTTCTTCATCTTTCAATACCGCTAGAATTGAGCATTTGTATTCGAATCCAATAACACATCAGGCTGACTCAAATTTCCTACTTCATTATGGTGATATGACGGATTCATCATGTCTCATCAAGATCATTAGTCAGATCCAGCCAACGGAAGTGTACCATTTGGCTGCTCAAAGTCATGTCAAGGTTTGTTTCAAACTTTTTATTCGCTTAAAACCTTCTGTCTTAGACAAGTATTCACTAACAATACTTATGAAATTCATAAAATCTGAACTCTATCTGTTACGTCTCTGTTCTATTAGGTATCGTTTGATTTGCCAGAATATACGGCTGAAGTAGATGCCATAGGAACATTACGTTTATTGGATTCCATTCACGCTTGTGGCCTAACCAATAAAGTGAAATTTTATCAAGCTTCAACATCCGAACTTTATGGTAAAGTACACGAAGTCCCTCAAAAAGAAACCACACCTTTCTATCCTCGTTCTCCTTATGGTATGCTTTATTGAGCTTATTTGATAAATATACAAAAACAAGTGAAATTATCTAAAATAATCATGTCGAACCTGAACTGCATTTGCAGCAGCCAAATCATAATTGTGAGAAATATAAATACCTTTGACTTTATTTGAATAGAAATGGTGATAGAGATTTTAATGTACCTAACTGTATCATCCACTTTGGTTAAATGATTATTTAAAGATTGTAATATAGATCTTAAATACCTTTAACTATGACTAATAACGGAAGTGTACCACATATATTTATAGCCGTGGCAAAACTTTATAGCTATTGGATTGTAGTCAATTATCGAGAAGCATATAACATGTTTGCCTGTAATGGAATTTTATTTAACCATGAAAGTCCACGACGAGGTATTTTTTTCAATAATTTTTTCTCTCCATTCTTACTCAGTACAAAATATCATGGACCGAAAATTCGTAAGCAAAGACTATTCAATGAAGAGTCGATTCGTTTCAGGTGAGACATTTGTAACAAGAAAAATTACAAGGGGTGTAGCGAAAATTGCTATCGGACAGCAGGAAGTTTTGGTTTTAGGGAATTTGAGCTCAAGACGTGACTGGGGACATGCGAAGGAATATGTTGAGGTTAGCATGCTGTTCGAATTTTGTAACAGTTAGTTACACTATCAGAAAAAGCGTGAATTTCGAATCAGCTGTAAGTGGAAGTTACAATAAATAATGGGGCTTTAATGAAAAACAACTAATAATGGCGTTTTGAGGAAACTAACCCTTGTATTGGTTATTAAAAATACATTACGCAGGCGATGTGGAGAATATTACAACACGATCAACCTGATGATTTTGTCATTGCAACAGGTAGACATTGCACAGTACGGGAGTTTGCTGAGCTTGCTTTCAAAGAAATTGGAAAAACAATAATGTAAACTTTCAATAAAGTCTCATTGACGATTCTATTTATGTATCAAAAGATATTTCAAAGATGACTGCACAATTATAAGCTTTATTGCATTAATCCTATTTATTCACGTAACTGCTTTTTCTCCACTAAATTTTGAAGATCGTGAAAAAAAAGTTTTCGATATCTTAAAAATAGTCAACTTCTTTAATCTAGATGTTGATATTAAAATTTCTATGTAGTGAAACCGCTTTTTCTTTTTTATTTTCTTCATTCATTTGATTTTTATAGTTAACGTTATGTTTCATCAACTTAAAATGTTTTTGCAGCTGGGAGGGTGAAGGAGTTAATGAGGTCGGGAGAGAAAAAGAAACTGGTATTGTTCGAGTGAAAGTCAGCTCTAAATATTATAGGCCGACAGAGGTTAGCTGTCAAAATTCTGTTCTATTGTATTCGCATATTTGATTAAAAATAGAGTCTTTCTTAATAACGATTTAGCGTTTGGTAAGTTGTAATTTTTTATGTTTTAAATAAGACACTACGCAGAAGTTTAAAATAAGAGTAAAAAAGGAAAGTGAAACTCATTCCAGGTTGATTTGCTTGTGGGAGATGCCACAAAAGCAAAAGAAAAACTTCACTGGGAGGCTAAAATCACTTTAGAGGTAAAGTGCTTTTCCTTCACTAAATCCTGAGGATCGTGAAAAAAAAGTTATCAATATCTTAAAAGTAGTCAACTCCTTTAAGTAAACAGCAATATCATATTTGATGAATCAGTTATTTACCTATCCAGTTCAGGTGACAAGTAAAAAAGTGATTAATAATTTGAATTTTGAATACAATTAAGCTATAGTTAGGACTAATTATAATAAGTTATGATACTGCTATTAACATTAATTATCTAGGAGCTTGTCAAAGAAATGGTTGCAAGTGATTTGGAGCTAATGAAATCGAACTCAATGGCTTGAAACAGATTTTATGCATTCCCATCTAAAAGAATATAAAAATGCAATAATTTGTATAGAATGGCCTATACTTTAAGTTATTTTGATTATAAAATATGTTAAAACCGGTGAAAAATGAAAGCAATGGTTTTATTTGTCACTATATTCAGTAATAGTCTTATAAAAATCAAACTGCATTGGATGTGAAGTTGACTTTGTAGAATAAAGAAGAGTAATCATAGTTTGAAGAAGTAAAATTCAATGTTTCATAGTAAGATGATGCAATAATGTTCAACAGCACAAAATCATTTCTTGCCTGACTTCCTAATACCACCACCAACAAGCGGCCCTTTCTGAGCAGCCTTTGCTTGAGCTTCCTGTAATTTCTTATTCTCTTCCTGCTGTTTTTTCTTAAATGCAATATCTTCCTGAAAAGTTAATGCATCACAAAGGAAAGTGAATGGACTTCAGGTAATTGTACAAATACAGAAAACTATGGCACACATAAGTTCGTATATTCAGTTCACCGACGTATCAAATAGACTTTCACAGACGTATTAGTACGTATAAGACCTAACGAAACATTTTCTTCACGAGAACAAATTACTGCATGTCAAGGAAGATTTATTGCTCCACAGAAAAGCTTACAATTTATTTATTTAAAATTTGGAAAAGTAACCTCAGTCAGTTCCCTTTGCTCTTTTTTGGGTTTTTTCAAAGGTTTTACTTTGCCACCTTGACGACTTGACATTGATATAAATCTGAAGTTAAAAAGTGATAGAGGCAAATATTGAAAGGAATGAAGAAAGTGACGCTGTACACATAATGATTGTAATAATTTCTGACAAGTGAGGCACAAGTAACGTATAACTAACACGTTTCTTCCTACATATCGTCGGAATATCAAGTATTAGAAAATTTCCTGATCAAATCCATGCATCCCAGTTGTATTGCAATACTGAGAATAGCATAAACAAGAGGTATTTGAGATACAACTACAATTGCTAATGCAGTAGAGGCAAATGGAAAAAAACCAAATTCAGTCCAACACCAAAAAACGTTAAATATTAAATGAATAATAAATAATACTTATATCTTTAACTTTAAACTTACACTTTACCTACTGTCATTTCAGATCAAAAGTGCACTACTACAAATCAATTCAATTACAGGGCTACTTGTACGTACTACCTTTATCATGCGACCGAGTAACAATATTACCGTGTTTCACACTGACTCGTCTGAGCCATCTTGAAAACCTGCAATCTCTTGCGAAGACTTTTCATTTCTCACAATGACTAGTCATTCACTCATCTAATTTCTGCATCTAAATCACCTTATAGGCAAAAGGTAATGAGAGAACACGTAGTTAAAGCAAAACTTCCTTACAGTCGTTACTCATTTTTACTTACAAATGAGTATTTTAAGTGTGTAATGATGGATGACGTTTGAGTCAGTATGTCGAGACAATCATTACGTCATCTGCACACAGCACTCTATGTTCTTGAAAATCTTGAGTGATCACAAGAAGTGTGTTTTTTCGTTTATATCACAAAAATTTACATGAAAACAATGAAGGATAAAGACATGAGTAAATGTCCCGAAAGTAGCGCAAAAAATGTAACTGTATATATAGAATCAGTTAATAATGGATAAAATGATTATAAACATGATAGATTACGCTTAGTAAGGTTAAAAAATGCTTGAAAGCACATGTAAAGACTATGCAAGACTCTTTAGAAGACTGAATTAATGAGCTATCCCAAAAGTGTTAACATGCGGTGGCAGAAGAAGAATGAGTAATACTATGAAAGCTACTCTGCAGTTCATTATCACTTTTGTTAAGGCTAGCGTGAAGTGAGAAATGAGACGCTAGAAATTGGTGTGAAATGTTAAAATACGAGTTTAAAAAATATGTTAAAAGTTTTAAACGAGAAGACCACAAAGATATCAGAGAATATATGAAAGTAATTCAGCGAAGTGACATTTTTAGACCTTGCTTTCTAGTGAGTTACGACAAATACTGAAGAAAAGTTGACTTTTGTGCTACATGAAAGAGTGATCATGATCATGAAGTTGAAAAAGTTCGAACAACAAGGGTACAAATATCTCTTTTTCATGTTATTCAACCAACAGATTTTGAAGAAGAATATAGGAAGATGCTAATGATGACCATTACAGCTCCCACTAAAAAAGGTAAATTTGGAGTGAAATCGAAAATGTATATAGATGCTACTGTATTAATAATTATAGCAACGGATGTAGCAAAATTTTTTGCTATATTGTCAGCATATTTGATACATACTGCTACAGACAAACCACCGATGCAGTACCACAGAACAACTATCCAAACTAGCATATCGAATCCGTAGAAAAAACCATCTTTGAAAATTATTTTGTGATCCTAAAATACTTTTTTACACGTAATTTTTGGTCCAAGAGTTGTGCTTCTGCTGGGAGCAAGAAGATATTAACACAATACTTGAGTATATCTGAAAACTATGTTTAAATAAATCAGAAGATAAGTTGTCGACGCTCCGTTACATAATTCACCAGAAGGAAAAAGAAGATCACGCAAGCATAAAAGGCTTTTCGACAACCATAATCCGCTTAAAAAGACGTCCCATACAAAAAAGTAGCTAGCAATTTAAGAAAGTTTTACAGTCATGACTACAATGGCAACATCACGCAATAATTTATCTCAAAATTTAAATATAATATTGACCTTTTTATATATCTCGACATTTAATTACCTTCAAAATTGAAGCGATGAGACTTGATGGTACTCCAAATACTCCCATTTGTACATTACGCATCCATATAGAGATGGGTGCATTAGATTTTAATATTTTTTCAAAATATATTCCAGCAAAACCGGAAAGAATGCAAGCAACAGCTGCAGCTATGAAACCTGGAAAAACCAAAGAACCAGTTTTTAAAACATTAAATACAACTTCTTGTATGTGGAAAATTTTTGGGATACGTATGCAAAGAAACAGTTGTATTACTGATACTTTGTTATTTTAAAAACAAAGTAACTTAGAAACTAGGAAGTAAAGATGGCATCATATGAATTTGATCTGCTTACTTCGCAAATTATATAATTATAGAACTTTTTTCGGGTACTATCACAAAAGGAAAATAGAATTATCAAACTCTGCCCCACCTAAAAAAGGAATTTCAGATTTCACTTGCTTTTCGTCATACTGTTTCAATTGAACTAAGCATACACCGACAAAAAGCACACCAAGAGCTAACCACTGCTTTTTAGTGATAGCTCTTTTTAATAAGAATACTGTGAATATTGCAGTTGTGAAAATTTTGAACTGCGCAGTTACCTGAAAAATTGCAACGATTATGGTTTTACATAAAACTAAAAAACTCACGAAAAGTAAACCATAAATGTTGCTGCTTCTAGATGCGAAGCCGCCAAGTAAAAGAGATTATTTTGTATTGTATATATCACTGCAGGAATACAGACTTTGATCGTATCCTTTGGATTATCGAGTACCTGTCGTTTTATAAGATGCAACATCCTGAAAACTATTCTTCAAATTATAAAATTGATACAATCTTTCAATTTTGGAGCAAGAAAGAATAAGAAGAAACAGTCAAAAACTGCAGTTGTACATCATGAGATCCACATTACTAATACTTTCATGATATTAAACTGATACGAGCAACGGGACTATTATCGTGATATAGAATAATTCAATTAACCTGCGTAAACTCTGTTCTTTTTTAGTGATCAGTACCATACAAATGATTAATTTGAAAATTTCAGTAAGGAATACAGCAACTGATGAAAGAAAGACTTTTTCCACGTGTCGAGCTCTCGAGTATCGAAGAAGTATGACATGAATTGAATTTTGTACAGTTAACCACACCAAGGTACTCAATCGTAAGATATTAGTCGAATAATCCGCATGCTCTCTTATCAAAGCAACTTTTCTCTTAAATGGACACTAAATTCCTCTTTAAAACTCATTACTAATAATTAATAAGAATCCACACTGAAAAACATTTCATTTCAGACTTTTTGCAAAGCCAAAAGCGAAATGCATATTTCTGAAGTTAACAAAATTATGGATTAAACTTACAGGAAAGAATTTCTCTCCACTATGATGCTCATTAGTCCCAGGTGACATCCTGTCACCTTTCTTGCTAGCTGACTTATCTGAAATTTATGATAGGAATAGAGAAAACTTAATATATAAAGCAGAAAGATTGTTCAAGTTTCGTGAACGAGTGCCTCTTGAACTGGCATTGCCATTACTATAAACAGACAGTTTTAATAAATTTAATAGCGCAACAATTCTGTGACATAGCCAGCCATATCCTTCACCAGAGTCACCCTCCTTAAAAGCTATAAACGATTTCAAATCCATTATAGCTTGAAGCTGAATTTCTGCATCAAGCCTGAAACTGTTGGATATGGTAAACATGCATTCAGCATACGACTCAGGTAAAGCTCTAAGTGAGATCAAAATTAATATTGAGATTATGTGAAATATTCTAAAAGATTTTTCCCCATATCCCGCAATTTCATATCTGTTAATCTAAGTCTCATTCTAATTCAAAAAATAATAGACGCTATGTCCTTGTGGAGATAAGACATGGTGAGGATAGTTTGCAATTTCGCTCAAAATCCAAATGAGCAATTTAAAAATGCAATACTGCCGACCAAACATAGATTTTGAACCTTGCTTGAGCTCTTACATTCTCAATTCTTCACATCATGTAAGTTTAGGCAGATCACGATCGATAATGAGATCACGTACTTACGTATCTAAATGTACATTGAATAGAAACTAAGCAATGTCATTACAGGGATTTACTTATAATAAATTATCGAAATCCACATCCAAATATATTACACTTTTATTACAAACTGTTATGTAAACATAGAGAATAGAATGAAATGTTCTTTTACTTCCACTAGTAAAAAGCGAACAGCAAATCATAAAATAAATAATCAACAATTAAGTTTACCTTGAGATTATAAAATATAAGTGAACTAAAAAAAGCAACAAACATTAAAGTGGAAATGAAATACAGCAATATGACAGTAGATTCATATACAAATTGGCAATTACACACGTGCAGCCATAAAACTCGACAAAACTGGTTGTTGTCTCATCTGCATAATAATCGCTTTTCCAAGCAGCCCAATACACAACGCACTTCAAATAATACTCGTAATATATCAAATGAAAAAGTTTTAAAAAAGCATTCATCTCAATAAATACTTTTTCGTAACTACAGTCATAATTGATTATCTTTATTTAACAAGCAACTAAAAATCAAGCTGATTCTGTAAGCTGGGATGTCTATTGAAAATTTTTTGAGAGAAAGCATTCATGATATTTTGCGTAAATAAACAAAAAAACCTATATAAAGTACATGAAAACATGGTCAACGCTGAATAAATCAAAGTTGCAAACTCTGAAGAGGAAGTAATAACGGCACTTCCTAATGATATAGCAAAAAACACTGTTCCAGACAAAAGATAAGGTGCATTTTTCGCATTTAACCCGCATAATTCTTTTTGCACTCTGAGCTACAAAAAACTTCTTCATTTTTAACGATAAACTTTTGATTCAACAGTACTTTGCCACACTTTTTGCACCTAAAAATAACTTATCTATAATCTGATATAACAATCAACAATTTTTTCACTCAGGAAAGCTACTTTTCAATATTTTAAAACCGAATTATTTCCTTCATGATAAGTGCATTTTATTTCTCTTATTGCAACAGGCAAATGCATTCATTATGTAGTTTATCTAGAGAGCACAAACAATTAAAACTTCTAATAATAGCCTAATTGATTGTTTTAACTCAATACTTTTAACAATAAAAGTGATTACTCACCGAAAACATCGGTCACCAGCATGCCAATGCAAATTTTTGAAGGAGATTCGCTGTTGATCAGGAGCTATTTTGATATTGCAAAAATGACAAGTCTGAAGTATGATGTATAAATTGTGAAGAAAATATTTTAAATAAACAACAGTTATTTTAACAAATAAAACTGTAATCAGTAGTTTCTGGTCTAAAAAATTTACAAATAATCAGCTGACAATAATAAGAGCTTACTTTTGCATATCTTTTCATATAACAAGCGAAGCAAAATGGCTGCTCATCTTTCATCATATACCGATGACCACCCAACTGCATATCACATCCAAAACAGCAAAAATGATCCAAGTGCCAACTTTTCTCTTCAGCAAAGGTATACTCTTTTGAGAAAATGAGCTAAATATAATATTATTCCAAATACTAACAAATACAATATGAAATTTTAAATAATTGTTTCTAAGACCTTTAATAGTTAAAAGTAAACTTTTATTTAATCCTGTTTACATTCCTCAGATAAATTTGGATTCAAAAATGTTGATCCTAAATATTTTCTTTAAAAATATGACTTATTAATAAGAGTGCAAGACAAAAGCATTACCTCATCACAACCTGAACATCGTGGATAAACAGAATCTCCAAAATGACGACCACAGTAATAGATACCATTTTTATAAAAATACAGAAGATCAACGAGCCTCTGACTGCATATATGACACTTGAAACAGTTTACATGCCACATTTCCTATAATATATAGAATTTACGAAAATTATGACAAATATTCTTACTAATCATTCATTAAAAAAGTCGTTGAAAACTGACATCTGATAGTCCATGTTCTGTCACGACAGCAACTTCTCCTACTTTCAGATTCTTATGACAAAACTGGCACTCCTGAAACTGCTTTATGAATAATGATGAAAAAACGTTTTCTAAAAGTTATGATGCATTTTAAAACCTCAAGATTAATCCTAAGAAATTAAAGACCAGACTTTACTTTGAAGATAAAGAAATTTTACTTTATAAGATACAATAAAGAAGCTCTTTCTAACCCCGATACTGTAATGCGGACTGTCACTGCCAGTTTCAATAGATCTAGATGCTGCAGCTTCGTTATAGTTATATGATGTATCTGTCTCTGAGAACTGAATTAGCCTTCCAACGCCGACAATCTAATACATCAAAGTAATTTTTCAGTAATATCGAAAAATTTTGAAAAAAGCAAAATAAGAAAACAATTTTAAATAAATGAACATAAAAAGAAGTAAAAATGAAAGATAAATAAAACAGTAAAGAGGACTTTTTCCTTAACGGTCATCACGTAGTTTGCGTGCTCTTTTTTGTCAAGCTCGGTTTTTAAGGATTTTGCAGCAGATGCATCCGAATCATGATGAGGTAGCTATAAACAAATGCATTAAAATTTGAAGATCAGTGCAAAAAATATTAAATGAAAGTTTTAAAAGTAAGATAATCCTGTTAATAAACAAAATAGAACCAGAAAATTTTTGAAATTTTAGCTTGTTTAGAAAGCTAAAAAATCTCAACAAAAAAAATGAAAGATTCTTGAAACACAAAATTTAGAAAAAAATAAGAATTTGTTATCCTACTATTTTTAACCTGATATTGCAATTTTTGACGTCGATCAAGGGCTCCTTCTGTGTTGGCAATTGGACGTTCACTCTCTGGAAGAGCATTGAAGTATTTTTCCGTCAGTACTTTGTCAGTAGTTGGGACCCATGTATATTCTGACATCATGTTTTTTTCTCCTGGATTTTCAAGTTTAACATTGTATAGCGACTCCAGTTTTTTTTGCTGAAAATTAGGAGAAAGAATGAATATTTCTTTAAATATAACTACTCCCAAACAATAATTCGCAAATAATTTGTACTGAAGATAACAGACCTCCGACATATTGTGAGAAACAGAGCATGACTGCTTTAAACTTACAGGAGAAGTCAAACGTAATTTACTTTCAAAGTGCGGTATAAAATCAAATAAGCGACCTGGAACAAAATTTTACAAATAACATGGCCCTGATGTACAAGAAAACTAAATCTGAATTAGTAATGTTGTAAACTAGAATCAAGAATAAAAATCACAAATATTACATGGACTTTTGATTTTGAATTGTATTCAATAAAGTAACTTGATTTCGTTAAATAACGCAACAAAATCTAAAAAGCTAAAAACACATATAGTAAGTAAATTCACAGTAACAGCTAGCTATATGTAAACAATTATGTTAGAAAATGAAGAGTTAATTCACCTATAACTATCTGACCATGATCCATATTTCGAGGTAATATTACATCGTGATCATCCATTCTACAAGAACATATTTTACACATTTTCCTGCAAGAAGATGTGTGGTACAGTCTTACTTGAACATTTAAATGAAAAGTGTAATTTGATTTTGGATTGTATTCAACAGAATTCAATAAATGCAAAAATACCTCCAATAATGTAAATCGAGGCCTGGACAATCACACTTTAAACAACGAGAACCTGCACCAATTTCATGACATAAAATATTCTGAAAGCAACTTTGTAATGAGTGACTGTAGTATTTCGCGACTTGAAAATCTCAACTATTAAATATTAAAATTATAAACTAATTTTCGGAAATCTGGTAATTTTTATCATGACAAAATCACTGTTTTCGCTAGAAAAAAAAAATTAGCGCTGAAACTTTAGAAATATAACAGATACTGATACACAATAACTGTCAAAAGCAATCAATACACTTCCTAGGGATACTGGTGCCCGAGCATTTGTATGCAATCATATTTTTTCTCCAGAACTATACAACTTAACATTAATTGCTCATTTTCATTAGTATCTATTACTTTGCTAAATGTACATAATTTTTGAGAAAAAACTAAGATCAATAATAAAATGAACCCTAGGTTTATTTTCGAGCTTGAATATATCAGGATTGACATGAGCACCACGGCGACAATCGACTTCACTAGGCATATTTTTGGTTTGGAAAGCTTACAAAGAGAAGACTACCACCTGCACCATGGTGCTGTTATCAAGTGCCAATATCAGTGTTTCTGCAATAATGCACATTAACTAAATATTCGTCATTGACTTGCATATTTTTCACTTTGCATTCCGAATAAGAGAGAAAAGGATGCAAAGTTATGCAAGATAAATTGTCCAGACAAAGAGAACGCGAGAACATGTACTGGTCAAGCTGGAAATAAGCAAACATACAAGAAAGAAAAGAAGAAGGACTTAAAAGCAAGTGCATTCAGTCTTCACGAAGTAAATTAATGCAAACTTCTGAGCAACTCTTTCTTAAACTGTACTGCACTCAGTTTTACAATTCAAATTAAAAAACTGCCAAGCAAAATCATAACTGCAATAATCGATATGAATTACACCACTAAGAAAGGAATATGGTGTAAGCAACATGTATACCTTACAGATGATAAAAGTTTTTGATTCCTGCAAACATTGAAATATGGGTGATAACTCTTCCATTCTTTCTTCACCTCCAGAAACCCATCACCTTACTCGTCTAGCTATTCTTGTAATCTGTAGGATTGACTTACTTTGAAATCTAACTTCATTTGATTTATTTGTAGTAGTTCGGAGAGTTGAAAACTTAAATGCTAAGTATAAGGAATTACATGAACATTCAAAGGCAAAAAACGACTGAATACTGATCGATTGTAATGACCAAAGTGATTAAAAGACACTTATGGCTCATGAACGGAAAACGTTATTGTTATTACTGTGCGGCTTTTGCCAGAATGACCGATTGACTTAATTTTGAAATGGTAAGCTATTACAGTACAAAATTCTTGCACTGTCCCTCTGTTGAAGTAAGCAATCAAACTTTGATAAACTGAATATGCACTTAATATTAGTTTGTCTTACTTATCTAATCTACCAGCTCTTCCATTCCCCATCTTTACTCCTTCACTTCGCACAAATTATACAGATTACTTAGGTACGGAAATCACTTTGCAGCAGTTTACCGCTTCACAGTGTGTTCTCTCTAAGTTATAAAACAAGCTCAGGAGTACTCAGTTTCGTGTTATCAACTTCATTTGTATAATCTTTGCTTTTTCTCAAGCTTAAACTTTTTAAAGTGTAAAGTGTAAATGAAAGTAACATTTCTGTCTTCGACGTTTGCAATCGCCATATGCTACTCTGAATTTACTGACTATAATTCATTTACAATACCATCATCCCACGATACAGACAGCAAATAATCAGTGCTTGAATAGAACTACTTACTGTAATTGTGTTGCAGTGTGCACTGCTACATACACTTATCAATGCAGACAGTCTCAAATTCTGAAACTTCGGTAATACAAAGCTGATTGTTCTGAAAAACTATGAGATAGGTCATTGTGTTGTTACTGCTTCTCTATGCTATGAGGTACTCTTCGTGCATACTTTACTCAGTTATGACTGTTTGGTAGCGCACTACATATGGTACTAATAATCTCATTTCTTACTTCATCTTGTACTACTACCACTGAAGCAAATCTTCATACCTATCACTTATATGTTTTTGTTACAAATACTAACGATTATTTGTACCACATCTGATTAGTAGGTAGATAGCAAAATATTATTGATCTATGGATAAATACACTTTTGTTTGATGCATTTCCAAATTGCACATAAAGAGAGCAGTTCTACTATCTTTTCTCGTCTTTTCTCTTGGGACACTGCTAAAATGTGGTTAGGAAGATATTGGTAACAAACAAATCGATGCGAAGTGTAAGCAAACAAATTGTTTCATCATAGTATTTTGTGTTACCAAACATTATCCCTTGACTCATATTGCACCAATATTATTTTATTAAGAGTCAGCAGTACCACTGAGGTCACTACATATGTAAGTTTGCTACAGATCGTGGAATTACTCTTCCTTTTTCGTACCGCAAAACAATAAAACCTTTTACTATTGACTCGTATGCACCATAACTCTTCTTATAACGTGTCAGAAATTTGAGGGAAGTATTAATTTTATTGTCTGGACTGGAAGATGTCCTGAGAGTTTTGAGATCAAATTTCTCGGAGAAAACTGAATAAATTTTATGGCTTCAACATTACCACTGTCTAGCTGCGAACCGAAAATGAAAAATGATTTTTGAGAGAAAATTCATTTCTCCCATAAAGCATATTATTACTGACAGACTTCTAGAAACCCATCTGGCGCTCATATGTAATTTACTGCTTAAATTTGTTCTTGGGTAACTTAAATAACAGTCGTAGTGATGATATCTAATATAGTTGTATTTGATCACTTTTCCCATGTGTTTCCTTTGTTTATTCAGTCAAGAACTGGTAAACAATTATCATAGCTTATATATAATTTGATAACTATCTCTGTTATTTCGTTTTAAAGCATATTTCACATATGTCTTATGTTGAGTCAGTTCTGTGCAAAAAGTGTACACCAAATCTGGCATTGAAAGTCGCTGTATTGATGTCATGCGAGAGAAAACAGCTGTTAGTATATGTCAAATTTTGGAGATGAATAATGACGTAAAAGAAATCAACAACTGTCACGCGCTAGAGGAGCATTCTAATTCATCGACAACTGCAAAATTTATTTTGATTGTAACAAATGAAACTCATTTACAAACGAAATCAAGGAAGCAGCGTAACACAGCTGAATCAGTGACTCATCGCCAGTCTTTTTTGTACGCACTTTTGATTTCTCTGATATCTGCAGTTAGAAACTGCAAACACCATATTTAAATGGGAGTTGACCCCCGCTCTACTTTTCGGCTTAGATATTGATGACACGTCCGTCCAAATAAATGACACATTCGAGATACTACGATGTGTTCTTACGTAGCTGTATAGCCAGCCGAGCTAAATTCAGTTAAACGAAAATTCTTCTGCTACTGCTTAGTATTTCCATGAATACTTGAAACTGAAACATGCTGGATAGATGTACATTTTGTACGTGTAAGTGTGCTTTTTTTTCGCAAACAGAGATTAGATATGTAAAGAAGAAATTGGATAAATTATTTTTTGCGATAACGTGTCGTAACGCTGTCAAAAATATTGTGACGTAATAGTGAAGTCTGCAACTTACTTTCAACGTCTGTGACAATCTTTCTCCTGCACTATGGAGATATTGACCGTAATAGGTTTTTGTATGACAAACGAACACACAGTGGTGCGAATATTTGATGATATATTGTTGTAACCATTTCGGCGATTAAGAGAACAACAGCCAGATTTTTTTCGAATTTCTGAAAGGATTCGAACTGCAAACACTTTTTAAATAGGATGAGAGTCAGGGTATTATTGTCAAGATAAAAGTAACCATTTGCAAACCACTGTTGGTTGTTTTTTATGGCCTAGATTCAGTGATTTCGAAATAATTGGATCTAGTATAAATGCGAACCGAAAATGAGAAATGACTCTTGTACTGTCCTGTCTAATTTAAACCGAAAATTAAATATAAATTTAGAAAGAAATCCATCTCCGTGAGTATATATGAACAAAAATTCTTACACAATGAATATTTCGCGAGCATTTTTCTCATTCCATGCATGCAAATGTAAGATGAGCATCGAAGGGGTTGAAAATAGTAAATTAGTGGAAAGCAAAGGTTTTCCTCTTATTGCTTATCGTGTGCTATTTGCTAGGGAATGTATGATTATTTGCTCCAGTCGCCTTCATTATCGAAGAAAAAATGGGATATATAAATAATCAAGGAAGCAGTACAGAAAACTCGACTACAAAGATTAATCCTTTGCAATCTAAACAGTTCCCTGCTCGGGAACCTAATTCTTATTAACCTGCCAAATACTGTTGCTTATTGCATGAGTTTAAAATGCACCAGTCGTTTCGAGTTCTATTTCGAGTCACTTCTGAAATTTTGGAAGTCATTTATTTTTGTTGTTAAGATTACTCACTTGAACATGGTAGCTAATATTACTGGTAAACTGGTATATATTTAAAGTAAATTTATGAGCCAGTATTGATACAGTAGTTTTTTACGTTTCTTCGTCCAAAAATTCTCATAATATATTTTTGACTTTTTGAAACAGTCAAATATATTATATTATTGATGGCTTATAACCAAAGCCAATTTAGATTACACTGCAGGAACGACTGAATGAAGAAAATTGCAACGCATTGCTAAAGAGTTTCGTTCTTTTGTGTGCGATGATCAAACAAACTTTCAGCGTTCTCAATACTTGAGCAATTTTGTTCAGTATGATTATAATTATTTGAGCTGTAAACTGAAGGAGTTCGTTTCTGAACAGCAACAACGTAAACTTTGACCAGTACTAGAATTACACCATTAGCTGAATGCTTTGAGGTGACAGATAAGTACAAACTCAATAAGTAATGATTTTCGAACTGTACATAAGTTGCAAATATGACGAACGACAACATTATTGCCATTCAGAAGGAATTTTCATTATAAAAATCAAGGAAAAAGAAAATGGATTTGATATCCATTTTTAACTAATTTTTGAAACTAATTTTAGAGCAGAGAAAAGTATACAATGCTATCTTCACAATGTGATAACTTCTGGGTAAAAATAATAGAGTGGTTGGTCTTGGAGAGAATGTGAAAACTGTATGTCGGCCTTTACGAAAGATACATGATGTTTCCTATTTTTATCTGAAACCACACTTTTAAGAAGCATGCATCGGACTGCGAGGAATGAAACAACATCTATCGAAATTCACAACTAACTAGAAGCAGAATTTAGCGCTAAGACACGATTTAACCTATAAATAAAATAGAGAAAATCATACCAGTAACTTTGCGATTTGTACGCTGATGTCATAAAGCAGATTTGCAGTGAAGACCAAGTTTATGCGACTTAGCGGGTTTTGAATTGGACAACATATAGTCTGCGAGGGATGTAAAGTGGGTAAGAAGATGGAACTAAATTTGCATATGGACGATAAGCACTCGCACAACTCTATGGAACTGGCGAATACACGGATATAAGTACAACCGTGAATTCATCTAGTGCCATTGAGTATGTGTCAGCTATTTGTTCATGAATCATCCATCCAATGATTTCTTTTGGAATCATATTACAGTAAAAATCGACAAAAGATTCAAAAAGGAATCTGCAATATTTACGCAATAAGGAGGACAAAGAATGGCAAGCGTAAATGAGCTGGAAGAAGTGATATAAACTGGTGATAAGGAAAGCACGTAGTAAAGGCTATAGCAGCTGATCAGATAAGAGGCGCACTGCATGGTATCGACCGCATCTGAGGGGGAGTTAGGAGGCCATTGAGGGAGAGTTGTGCAGTGCACCAAAGCTTGCCTTGCCTCCTCGACCTTGCCTGTCGCTCATAGCAGTTGCGCACTGTACCTCGTCCAGGCGTACCTGCACTGAACAATTGAGTCTGTCCCATTACCATTACCACATACATACGCCCTTCTTTTCTCCCAATAATGCCACGAGTAGCAACTAACACCTGAATCCTGCCAGCCCATTCACCCTCCTTCTACTGCATCATGCCGTCACATTAACTTGCACACCTGTCTTATGCCATTTTCTGCCATACATGCATACATATCCGAAATGAAAAGAGCTTTGATTTAGTTATGAGTCAGCTGCATGCTATGGAGACACGTAAAGTAGAAGAAATAGCACAGTGAGTGGAGATAGAAATGATGCGACACATGTACGCCATAAAGCCGCGCAGCATCTACTCGCACACTCTCTTCTGTGAAGCAGCAGTTTAGTGTGCAGACCTAATCAGGAAGAAGCCGAAAGCAAAGGCACTAACTCCATAAGCATATAGAGAGCAGCATGTGTAGGTTTGCGCGCATTACATATGGCACAGACAGACATGCACACTCATAAACATACACATAACTGCACACACTAACCTCGACCATCAACTTGTGTGTTAAGTAGCTGTAGCATGTACACAGCACACTGTGAGGTAATTAATTTCAATCTTGTGCAGTGTCCTTGAAGATTCTGCAGACTTATCTGAGGTATTTATATATATTCACCATATCTGCTCTTCCCCCCCAGTTATCTCTTGCAAGCAGCGTGCTTAATACCTGGTCACAAGAAAAAAGAACTAGCTTGACATGCCATATCTTGTTCGTATTCACAAGCAGCTATATTATTGTCATATACCTCAAGTACATGGTAATAGGTCCATGTGAACTCGGTTTTATTTGCTCAACCATCGATGACTGTAGAAGCTGTCTAAATTACGAAACTGTCCTTGTTATATCTGTGAGCAAAAGTCACATCTTACGTTATAATTTAGCGATTCTCTGGAGAAACGACATGCCGCGATTGCGGGATAAGTATGCTGTTTGAGTAGCACATAAAGAGTTAGGTAGTCTTTACAAGCTGTTGTAAGCTCTAAAATACAGCTAATCATTGGTGACGAACCAAGATTCCTTTTGCACCACAAGTTATAGTATATGCTACTTGTAATCACTTATATACAAGGAGCAAAGAATCTCAGTACTTTCTTACTATAAAAATGTCCCGCGCAACGCTCTAGTTACACTCTGAAATAAATTCTGCACTCATTTATGCACGCAAAGTCATGGACAAGGTAGCAATCAATATGCGCGAGTACGTGAGGGAAATGGAAGAGCATGTAAGTAGGCCACTCCTCCATGTTACTTATATTCACCACGAAGTCACGATGCCTACCTGCTGAGATGAGAAAGTTGAAGAAGCTTCCCACAACCTATCTATCTCCTGGCCTTGGTCGCTTCCTTTCCTCATTTTACAGAGAATGAAATGATATATACCCATTCATGTGCATAAATATTGCCGTAATAAACGAAACTTTAGAAAATTGACATTCGTGGAGGACAATTCTCCATTGTCACAACCACTCATTCATGCCATCATGAGTGCATAATTTCCAGGTAATTATTATAGTGTCACACATCTGTCTCTCTATTCGTATTTTCCCCACTTCAGCACTTTTACCAAAATATCAACTAAGAAACTGCCAATAGATGTTATTTGTTAGTGGTGTTTGTGAACGCCTCCTTTCAGCAATAAGGAATTAAGGTGACTGTCCCTGTAACCTTGTAATGTTCCAAATCCTAGTAAAATTTCCATCCCGTAATATGTGTAATTAAGTCTCAACCAGCAACTCCTGAGTCTAGCCTATTGAGCAGCGCTACTGAAGAAACTTTGTATAATACAATTTATTGCCTTCTAGTACTTTACCTATTTGTCCGAAAAGACCATTCTGTCATTTGACCATGAGCTAAATAAACTAGCCTACTACACATGCTTCTCACTTGTGGTTTCGATAATTTTAGCGTTCCTGGAATACAATGTACAGTAACGTGTTCACCACATTAACTTTTTCTGAGAAAAGTACGTTACGTAATTCTATTAGGAGTCTGCGAGCAACAAATAGTTAACCAGTAATTTTGTTCCATCTCCTGTTTGTGGCATCACTTCAACAAAAAATTTCCAGATCAAAACATAATAGAGTTAGATTTATGTACCACTTATTTCCCGGCCACTTACAACCCAAATATCAGATAAGCAACGTCACTTATTGCTGCTTATCTCACCGTACAATAAACTTTCAAACCAGATCACTTGCACTTACTCCCACACCTTAAACTACTCTTGTCGCCCTCATCGAACCAGTATTTAGAGTGAATGCTACGCATACAAGTTACATGGTGACTTCCATCCTCATCCCCACAATAAACTGACACCCTTGTCCTATTTGTACTACTCTGTCATATTTATATGCCAGACAAGTTTATCGTTAAAAAATGAATTAGGGCGGTATATATGTCAATTAGACAACCAGTACTAATCAATTTGTATAGAGATAACCACAAATAGATTATACAAGAAACTCTAAGAACTCACGGAACCATGATTTCTGGTCTCTAGAGAGCCAATGATCAATCACGTGCATAGTGAAAGTCCCAAAAATGTCTTCATAAGTGATGGACCATCTTAGCAAAAAAATTACTCAGTTAATAAATATTACATGTTATTGATAATTTGTCCCCAGATATCAGAAACTCGCACACTGGAAGTTACTCAAGGAAAACGGAACAAATCTTTACATGCAGATTTTAATAAGTATTATATTGTAGTAATATAAAACAAGAATGATGTGAGAAAAAAACCTAAAGAACAGAATATTCCAGTCTAATCACATCAAAAAAGAATGAGTCTATATAAACAAACACTTGGTCAATTATATGTAACTATCTGAACTCTAAAAATCATCTGTCAATGCAGTTTGTCAAACTACATGGACATCAAAATTAGTAAATAAATGTAAATAATAAGTGATCGTGATCATTAGTCTCAAAGTTCTGAGCATTAAAGCGATCAAAGGCATACTAGCAGTTGTGGCAAACTTCAGTCAAAAATCACTAATATCGTACAAATCGGGCGACGCAACGCTCGAATGCATTGGTAGATGCAAATGTGTGATAGAATCAGTCGAAGAAATCTAGTAAGAGAGTGCGTCGTTTAAACTCTGCAACATGCATCTGTGTTTCCAAATCACCTCGTTCCGTACTCTCAGCTCTTTCAACCTTCCATGATAATTCTTCAATTTCCTTCTCAAGTTGTGCTTGTTGGTATTCAAACTAAACAAATATTAAAACAATTTCAAAGATTTTAAAAACTTGTATATTTCATGTTTCCACGTTCGATAATCGGATGTTTTCCCAAACTGATCATAATAGTAAAGGAAACACTTCGAAGAAATCATAACTGATAGACTGTACTCAAATGTGAGACATTTAACAATTACCAATTAATGTAATGATGTTGAATAATAGCAAAATATACTTCCATATATGTAAGAGCCTTTCAATGTTTCATTTGAATTAAAAATTTAGCTTATTTCTCCTTTTGAATTCCGAAAATCATACAAGTTCTTTTCTTGGTCCATTTTCCATATAATACGCATAGGGATAAGTATACTGTAACGTATAGCGGCATTTTGTGAGCAGTTTAGCTGCTGCATGCAAATATTGCCAATCAATCCAAGTTCCTTCATGCCCGCTAACTTTTTCGTCAATCTTTTTCATGATACATTTTTGTAAATCTTCTTCTAGCTTCAACGACTTATGATGGTTCTCGTAACGCTCTAAAAAATAATTTTCAGGATCCTTGTATCAGTGCACTGGTTCTGACTTCAACCATTAACTTTTGTGAACATAATATACCCCAAATTCATCCAGTATATAGAAAGTCTTCATAATGCAGTGAAATAAATGAAAAAACAAACCATAATAATGGAGATACTTTTCGAGCGCACGGCGAGCCTTGAGGTGATTTGCCGCTTCTTGAGCTATGGATGGGTTCTCCTTGTAGCGACTACATTCATAGTATTCACTCCCGTGTGTTTTCCAATCTATTAAAAAAAATCTAAAAAGTTTGAGCTATTTCCTATCTGAAGTGATGATGTTAGGAAATCTAATATCACCTACAAATTCAACGTCTTGCTGGAATGTGATTTGCTTATGAGATTAAGTTAAGTAAATACTCCAATTAAGACT
Source organism: Thelazia callipaeda (assembly GCA_900618365.1). Lineage (NCBI taxonomy): Eukaryota > Metazoa > Nematoda > Chromadorea > Rhabditida > Thelaziidae > Thelazia > Thelazia callipaeda. The sequence goes on from UYYF01004428.1 coordinate 64,165, forward strand.
TTTAACGATTGATAATTTGTTGTCTGCACAATTAAAAACGTGAAAAGTCATGTTTCATATTATACGGAGCACTTTTTTTTACAAATGGATCGATTTGAATAGAACAATAACACCTCCAAAACACATCCAACAGAAATGGTGTTTGCACTTAGCACACTGCATATGATTACATCCACCGTTTTTCTCAATGCAGGAATGACAATTGGGACAATCCTTCGTATGTGCACTAAATCATACAATTATGTACCTGGCTGTGAAAAACAATAAACTGACTGATATAATTATGTATCGAATAATCATGATCACGACTTATCAGTATTTGTCATTCCAAGGAAAATTTTTCGAAATAAAATCTATATTTGTATGAGTAAAAAATCTATTATGCCTAATTACTGATAGATAAAAAGAAATGATATGGTTTTAACCTTATGTAATTAGCCGTCTCACTGTCATCAGCACATTTAGTTAACCACTTCCTTATTGTTTCACATGAAGTGGGAGCGTGGTAATCACAACCGCACTGAAAGCTACAAAACACACCTTTAAAAAAAATATAACTGAAGATTAGCTCAAGTCTTTGAAGTTGCTCCTGACAATGAAATGTAGGAAAATGAATAAAGAAAATTCAGCAAAACTAATAACAAACATAAATCAGTATGACATCAAATCTGGAATTGGCATAAGGTGAGTGCTCTCAAATTACCATTGTCATGAGGTCACAAGCTAACATAGATGTTGTATGAGAAAATTAAACATACCAAAAAGAAGTTCCGCAATTTGTGCAAGTTACCTTCTTCGCTTTCTGACATTCAGCCTTAATAACTGTATAACATTCAGCAGCTGGACAGAATCGCAACTGCGAATGTGATTCAACACAGCTCTTAAATATCAATCTCTTATATTTTTCTCTGATATCCGGTTGGTCCTTCAGTATTTCCAACACGAAATCTTCTGAACACAATATCGAACACCCAGTTTCCATGCAACCAATTCTAAAAAGGACTCTATTATCTTTATAATTTTTTCCTTATCACAGCCGAAGAAAGCGATACTTAAAGTCCAGAGATTCTAAGACTGCAATATCATTTCTACCATATATTTTCATATTGATCAAATTATAATTCATGAAGAAACGGATTGAAAAATAACGTCATCGAAACGCCATTATAGAGCTGTTCTTCGATATATTTTAACCAGCATGTAGAACAAAAACTGTGCCCGCAATCCAACGCGTACATCTCGGAGCATTCACTTCGTAGCCTAGTGCAGACAGCACAGCTCATACTGTCGAAATGTTTAGAAGTTCCAGCGAAAACAGAACAATCTGAAATTTCAAATGCATTTACCAAATGTAAATATGAACAAGTCCACCGTTTCCATGACTTCACTGAAAGCATCAAGACAATATCTCCTCCAAAAGAAACCATTCAAAAATACGCGGAATACCAACGAATTTCATAAAATTTACCAACTAAGACTTTGCTGGGATTAGCACTATATAATTCGATCAGTGTAATGTCATCCCATTTGTAGAAGTAGAGCAGAAGTTTGGCGAGTGCAAAAGACACATTTAAAGATGAAACAACATTATCCATAGTTTCTTTTAGGAAGCTTTCGGCCTGAATACGTACATGGATTAATGATCACAGATCTTAAATAAATACTTTTCCATCTCCCATTACTGCGCAAAAGGACTCGACATACCTCAGACACCCTCATGCACGAATACTCAACGTGTTCAGGGTCATCACTTTCGAACATCTCCATAGAACTGTCTCCATTACAGTAAAAGTCATCTAAATGTTTATTATTAGATAAAAGCCACCAGCGAAGTACTAATGATACAAAAAATACACAAACCATAATCAAGATCAGCCTCATCGTCCGATACATTCGGGCTTACATTTAGTGCACCCTCGAACTCCATCCTTGTGCATAGCAGACCCTCAGTTAATACCTTACAAATGTAGCCTACAATTCGCACAGATAAAATCACGAAAAACTCTGTAATTGATAAATCAAAGATCCTTTACGTTTTTTTCCACTACGACCTTTCACATGCGAAAAAATCATAAAATGGAATCCTCCAAACCATCCACATAAGATACAAAAAACACCTACTTCACCTATTAAACGATATAACCTCCACATATATGAATTTATATCAAATACGACAGTTTGATAGAAACTTCAGCAAATATTTATTTGCAATTAAACCAATAAAACTCTGCAGCGCTACTTCCAAAAAACATTGAAGATTACAATGAAAAAGTTAGCACCACAACACAAAAATTAGTGGAGCATATTTCCAACTACCTTTGTTGTTTTACAACTACAAAAATAACTAGATGACAAACAGATGAGGAAATCCTTAACATCTAAAGGATTGAACAAATCTTAGAGTTCGTAAGCATATAACAGCCTTAAATTTTCATATTAATTTGACAAAAAACTAAAGACCAGATCGTTAAATATTCTATGAAAATTCGTGAAAATTAAATTCATAGCAATGCGCACACTTTATAGAATGAATAAATCTCTAATTAAACTAAAATGTAGAAAAAACGCCAATTTGAACTTATTTTTGACATCCTGCATTATAATTTAACTTCACTTTGAATATGTCTCTGAACAAATACAAAGCATATATTCAAGCTCTGTTCCCTTTAAACAATTTAATTATTAAAAGGAGATTATTGAGTGAAATTAGATTGAACTGTGATTTACCAAAAATTTCAAACTAACAGAAAAATATGTACTGATAATGATCAAACTAACAAAAAGAAAAGATTTGAAAATTGGAAACATAGAAAGATGTGAAACTTCAAAGTAGTGAAATAACGAAGCTTGACGCAACATTTAAAACAAATTTGTCAATAAATGAAAATATATATATAGAAAGATATGTCGTGGCGAACACGTGCAATGAAAATGTAACAAACTATTAACTCGGGCACTACGTAACGTGCGCAAAGCATTACTTCTAAGCATTCTAACCCAGATAACTAAGTAGCATATATCCATACGTTTGAGTAAAAAAAATCACCTGCATAAAAAAATACCAACATGCTTTAGTGAGAATATGGAACCTCATAGATGTGCATTGTTATTTAAAAAATGATGGCAAGATATACACTTAACAGAATTCATATGACGCACCTCGCCAATTTCACTTTAATTAAGAAAGAAAACGATAATACCTTCAATATGCCATGAACACGTTCGAAGAAAGTAACAAAATAAAAATAATCGCCGTGAAGACCCTCACTGAAGTTGATACAAGAAAATGAAGTTATCTTTTTAAACGACAAATGAATTATTCACTTCTAACTTTAACCAGAAACTGAGCAACATCATTAAGGTAAACTTTGTGCCGAAAAATTTTGGATGAATAAATTTATCTGATTCTGTTGAGCTGATGTCATGCCGTGTGGTGATGACAGTATCTGCAATAAATACTTCAAATAGACGATTTCTGCATTACAGTACTTTCTGATCGGAAAACCTTATTCCGTAAAAGTAAATAATTCCAAAATTTGAGTGCTACGAAAAAATGAAATGACATGAATACCTGTCCAAGTACAGATGCAAATGCTGTCTTGTGCGAAGAAACCAGCATTCGACAAAGCAAATGGCGGTGTTCATAAAGTTGCGTAAATAATGCAGTAAACTGCGGATTAACTGAACCTACGGCAGTTTGTACAGGATGAAAATAAGAGATCCTATAAAAATCAATAAAGAAGAGAATAAGAATGAGAAGCCAAATTGAAGTACAACACTGCCATTATAATCATTAATACCCAAAATGATGCACTTTAAAATTTAGTTTTTAAACATTAAACTAATTTCAATAAATACTATATTATGTACCCTTTCAGCGAATTAAATGACAAATTGAATACATGCAGAAATAGTGAAAAAAATAAAAAAAGAAAACTAACTGTTCTTGTATTCGGCGTTTTCGGCGCCTGCGTCTAGAGGTTATTTCATCAATATCTTCATCTGAGGAAGTGGAAGCCGATGACGAACTATCTGACATTTCCCCCTCTTCCAACTTAAAGATTTTTGAAAATTCTTTTGTTTTCAGTCAATTTTTTTTAAATCAAAAATAATCGAAGTAAAAGATAGGACATATATAACATAAACAACAATATAATTCAGACCTCTCTTATTTCAGGCGTAACAGTTTCTGCTCCTGCACTTTCTTCACCAGAAACAGAACCTTGATATTGTTCACATTCTTTTTTTGCATCCGTCATCTTTTTAAGCTTCTCCTCTTCCATTTTTTTTCGCCGACCTTCTTTTTTCTTCTGACTCCTGAAACTCAGACTGTTAGATAAGACTACAATGAGGGATATGCAGCTATAGAAAGGACAAAAATGAAACTATACCATACAAAACTTAAAGTACTTCACCAAAACTATCCGGTAATATAGAAACAAAGAAATTGATTGTAACAGACTCCTACACTGAAATCACCTCAATTTCCGCAGTTTTGGATCAATATATGATTTGGAGCGATCATGAATTGGTGCTGGTTCAACTGGTTTATTAATATCGGCCCATGATTCAAACGAAAGTGGTTGTCCATCTATAGTGTAATTTCCTAAATATCCGACGACTATAAAGTACATATAAAGAAAAAAAATTTCTAAAAAAAACAAATACCATCCTGTAGTTAAACTGGAAACACAAGTAATGAAAATGGATCACTCAGAGCAGTTAATAATTCATTAAGAGTCTTATGAATCAGAAGAAAAAAATAGTTGGCAGACACTATTCAACAAAAACAATACATATCAAATAAAAATAAAGAAAATTAACCATGCTCATCTTCATCAACATCTAATTCCCCTTCTTCTGTTGCCAACATCGTCCGTACTTTGTTCAACACTTTTCCAACACCCATCATTGTTGCTAAAGCACGTTTCTTAGCACTGCTCATAGAATTTTTTGGTGGAACAGAATTATGAGGTACATATGTCGCAGCACACATTGTGTAACTTGTAGAACGCTGAGCACTCTTCATATTCAGCATCTCTTTCTTCCACTTCCTATTTAACGTCTTTATTTTATATTAATTGATAACATAGAAAGACTACCATTCAGCATTAATGGAAAGAATGTTCAATGCACTTCATCATGTACTATTGCATAATGAACAAAACAGAGAAGAATGATAGTCAAGTTACCGGACATTTCTGAAAATTATCTTTTTATTACGTCTTCATTTTAACTTAACCAACATATTGAACTTTCATGATCCACCTGATAAGAACATCAACATGATGTTTCATCCACTCCGACTCGACAGTAAGTTGGTGTCTTTCCAATACATTTAGTAGTGCAGCTTTCAATAAGGAATCTGGAATCCCTTTACGTGATTTGCTTATTTCATCACACAATTTCCATAGATCATCTGCTTCATTTAACTCTGCCCAGTTGGTGCGCGAGTCATCAACGTACTAAAATCCAAGTATTTTAGTACTCTACCGAAATGATCATGTCAAATCCAAATAAAGAGCTCTCTTCTTCAACAAAAGAAAAAAAGCACCTGTTGCATAAAACCCGTAACGTCCTCAACTGTGATTTCAGGAGCAAGGACAAATGGTGCAACGGCAGTTTCTGAAACAGATGCAATCGCTGTTGACGATACTGAAGATGACGGCTTGGAAGACGATGAAGATCGTTCGAAAGGAATGCTTGGAGGTACGATGTATGCACTGAGAAATTTATCATATTCCGCTTTCATATATGTAGCATATTCGTTCACTTTCATTAGTCTAAAACCAAAAGAAACAAAAAAAATGCATATCCACACCTTCGATTTTCCAGTAGATTTCAGATTTCTGTATACAGGTTCATAATACATTACAGTTGAAACATTATAAAATATAAAATCTTTTTTCTGTGAGCTTAGCTCAAAACATTAGTGATACTCTAATTAATAATTAAGCATAACTCCATAAAAATCATAAACTTGAAAACCTTTCATTTAATTGCACATTTTATAAGCAATAAATGAGAAATAATAAAGGATTGTCAATATACAAAATATAAAAACTTCATAGTGATTTGACGATCGCCTTCATCAATTTCAAATCCATCTCCTAACTCTGCTATAGCGTCATCTGCTTCTTCCTCACTACGAAACACAATCTAAATACAGTCTAACAAATGACTGAATGCTATAAAGACAATACTAGATTCAGAATTTGATGAACAATTACGAACTCATAGATTCAAGAGAGAGTGATGAAAACAACACCCCGTCTAACAGAAAATTTTCGAGTTGTACTTTTCTACCATATCATGACATCTGATATTTCAAAACACATCTTATTAAGACCTCAGCTTGTTTTTCATATAATGTAAAGGGGTCGACTTCTATTCTGACTGATTCAATCGATTCACTGCCGAATATTGATGCAAGTAGCGTTTCATCAGCAGAAGAAGACAAATGAAGAGCATATAATCGCCTTGAACCATCTGCATCTGACGGATTTATGTCAAACGGTGTAGGTGGATGATCAGTTCGGGAACAAGGAACTGAATCATCTGAAACCTCCAGAAACTTCAGTAATGCAAATGAATAAGTGATGAAAGAAACCCTTATTCAGAACTAATTTTATTTAAGTATTACAGTATTATAGAAAAAGGTGAGTGACAGTCAACACTTACAAAAAGGTTTTGATGCCAATAATGATATAGGTACCACATCAAACGACATTTCGCTGAATGCAGTGATTGCATGTATTGCGTCTTCCTGTGTTTCATATGCTGCACACAGTTCCCCATGTTTAACACCACCTGGATTAAAAATGAACATCAATTTCAGAACTCATTCACTGAACATCCTGTTTCGCTTAACACTACTTTCCGTAACAACAAAAAATTTGTATAATCGAGCATGTATAAAATTTCGAAATGTATACCTCCAGCGGTTTTGTCGAACCATACATAGAAAGATTCACTGTTCTCTAGTAAACTCCAAAAATTCTCATTCATGACCCACTGGCCAGGAAATTTTAATCCAAGAATGCGAAACTTGCGTCTTGAATCGATTAGATCATCAGAAGTTTTGCCAGATGTAAAACCATGAGCTAAAAGACTGCCCTCTATTTTCTAATACGAACTGATACTTTAATTTCCTTACAGATAATCTCTATAATGATAAAGTAATAATTAACATGAGTTACACTACTACTTCGTAGCCTACATTAATGCTTAATAAAGCGTAACCTGAAGGAATCAACAACAAGTTTTCTGCCCCTTCTATCTCATTCCGAATTAGGAAAATAAAACCATTTGACCTTACATTTAGCCAAATCCGAGCCAGATATTGAGCCACTCGATTCCGATTTTAGGAGATATTTGTCAGATTCAAATTTTTTACGTATGAACTCGACAGATGCATCTGATATTGTGCGATCAATGCTTGTTTCTACTACGGAAGAACAAGAAATACTTTCTGATGTAGCATCATAATCCGTCGAATACTTTGCGTCATTATCATCCATATCGCCATTCACTTTAAGGTCTAGCAGTGATTCACCACTCATATTTAACGTAGCCTAAAAAATGAGTTTAGAAAGAAGAAAAATAATAATAAAAATAAACTTATAATAAACTTATCTCGTCAAAATATTAGATTTTATGGGATATTTCTGACACAATTAGAACAAACAATATACAGTGAATCAAGATTTTCAGTAAAGTAACATTTGGATATATATTATTACCATAATATACCAAAAGTTGCGTTTGAAAATCCGTACATACTATCGTTGTTCGTGTAATGAGTTAATTTAAGACATCAGCAGCATGCAAATGTGATTAGGAACTTGTGACAAATGAAGCCATAGCATATGAAATCTTGAAACAATTTCCGACAGAATTTATAATTATACAAACATTTGAAATAGTTCGGACACTTATCACATCGTAATATCCGCACACAGTGTGACCTTATAATCAGTATCTCACTACTGTCAATCCCTACTTAATTTGCTCTGCCTTGTAATCTGTGCCAATAACATAAAAAAAGCGAGTATCGAAGCCGATAAAATCATTGAACCTATTCAGAATCAATATTTAACTACTTACTCTCCGATACTTTACTGTTATGCACACTCCTTATGATATTGCAGCAGTGTTGCATAGGAAAATAAAATTCGTGCGGTTTTATTTATAGAGAATTCGGACTCCTATGTTTAGAGTAATGTAATTTTGGTAAGTAGGAGGTGGGAGTTGGTTAGCGTTTTTATTTTAGAATATCTCAGTCAACTAAAATCACCACCATCATATCAAACTATAGCCGACCTAACCATCACTCAGCTCTTTACGAGCGTGAGTACATCACAACGCGACAACATCGTTATCTTCGTCGTAGTGTTGTTTTTGACAGAGGTATTTTGAAATGGTTCTCCTTGCATCTCTTATTATATACAATTCATCATTTCGTCTCATCAGTGCGTGAGTATGAAGATGTCTTGTGAAAACATATTAGTGTACTGTATTATGGATATCATGGCAAAATTTTCATTACTTCTCGTGTTTGATTATTCATTTTCTCTACATATTCATTATGTAAAACCAATTTTTTTTCAGTTGTAAGTTATGAAATTATAGACACTCAGTCAGGTTCAAGTAATCACTTAGCTTTGGGTGAAGTATGTATGGTTTTACGTCAAGGAACAAATAGGCGGCGACGTGCTGTTATTATCGATAAAAGACCAACGGAAACAGGAACAGAGGATGAGTACTATGTACATTATGAGGGTGCAGATCGACGCCTAGATGAGTGGGCACGACGAAGTCAGATTGAGAAAGTCGCTGTACAGAACTATGTAAGTAATATCTAACATGAAGAAAGCATGGGATACAAAGGATGTGTTTGAAAACGTCAGGAACATTTAATATTTAATGCGACCGTCCATATTTTTATACTGGCTTATTCATCGAAATGTTATTAGTTATTAGACTTAGATGCTATTTTTATATTTTGAAGATATGTGCTGATCACATGCTATAGTGTTGCTGGTAATTATTGTATTATTGCAGACTTCACTTGATGATGGTCAGATAAAAACGAAGAGGATGCGCAAGAGAAAACATTTTGAACATAGTGAATCTCCGAATGGACATTCCGTTTTAGAAGAAGAAAGGAACGCACTTGAGAAAGAACACGAAGAAGTCTTTTCTTTACATTACTAAGAAGATCATCTTCTTCAATTTTATTAGGGTTTTAGTCTTATTTTAATAAGAAAGCTCACTTCTATTGGCTTCATTCTTTGCTGTGGTTTTAGAAATATTCACTTAATCTATCTAATGTCAGAGTGGAGTTCAGCAGTTTTATCGTTCAAAATCTTTCAAATGTTCATTAAGTTTTGTCGCTTTTCGACGCGTGTTCCAATGAAATTTCTGTGCCTGTAAGTGTAATTAAAATTTTAAGGTAACCAGAGTGAAACATATTGAACGCATCAGATATGGCAATTATGAAATTGACACATGGTACTTCTCGCCCTATCCAGATGAATATGGAAAAGCGCGAAGTCTGTACGTTTGTCAGTATTGTATGCGTTATATGAAGTTTGAGCGGAGCTATCGTACTCATTTGCTTGAATGCGGAAGAAAGGAACCACCTGGTGTTGAAATTTATAAAGAGAAATCATTATCTGTTTATGAAGTGTGTGGTAGCAGTGATAAGGTAAAATCTTATTTTCGACTCTAATAATTACGCTTGCTACCAGTTTTTGGTTAAACTTTTATAAAAAATATGTTGACTAAATTTTATTCTCTAGGTATACTGTCAGTGTTTATGTCTCTTGGCTAAATTGTTTCTCGATCATAAGACGCTATATTTTGATGTTGAACCGTTTTTGTTCTACGTGCTTTGCGAAGTAAGATGGTTTTTTTTATCAATTATTAAACATATGTTGCATGAGTTAATTTTTTTAAAGTAGTTCCTTTGGAATCTCTTGTTGCATTGTCTGTACTGTGAATTCTACTAGATTGGCTTTGAACTCGGTTGTTTTGTAGGTTGATAGCCGAGGTGCTCAAATGGTAGGATATTTTTCGAAAGAATTGGGGAATCCAGATCAAAACAACCTTGCTTGCATTTGTATACTCCCTCCGTTTCAGCGTAGTGGATATGGAAAATTTCTTATTCAACTGAGTCAGTTTTTTATCATCTTTTTAAAAGAAATGCTAAAAATAATTATGATGGTATAAAATGCAGTCAGTATTTGATGATGGCTTTCAGTTATTATATTGGAATTTTAGGTTATGAGCTTTCAAAACGAGAGGGCTTAATTGGTTCTCCTGAAAAGCCATTAAGTGATCTGGGTAAATTAAGTTACCGGTCCTATTGGTCGTGGGCAGTACTTGAAGTTTTGAGAACATGTTCGAAAATTTCAATAGCAGATCTTAGTCGAAGAACGTCTATTCATGTCAATGATATAGTTGGTACGTTAATTTATAGTCAGCTTGATAAGTCATTGAATTGTGTTGGATATGTTTTTAACCACTGATTTGTAGAGACACTTCACTTTCTCAAATTAACGCGTTATTGGAAAGGTGACCAAGTTTTGTACGTAAGGCATCGATTTTTGATGCACTGTTGGAAAAGCGGGGTTGCCAAAAAACCTCGGCTACTGTTGAGACCACGGCTTTTGCAGTGGCAGCCTCGATAGCCATCTTTATAGCTCTCTGCTTTTGATCATAGTATGATGTCAAAATAACTTGTACATAGCACTGAAAATATAATATTTTTTAGTTCTCTGATCATTGTCATAGTTATGTAATTTATGCTCTATTTTGCTTTGTATGTATTTAAATTGTTATTTAGTACATCTAATTCATAGTGAACAACTAGTTAGGGTATGTGGTCAGTTTCAAGAATAATTTTTACTTATAATGAATGTTGTATTAAATGCATTTTCTTTCTTCACAAACTTTCAAGAATCAAATTGTTTGTGCTGTTTATTATTATGGTGCAGACTAGCATTAATTCTCAGTGTCATTCGAATTCTGACTTTAGATTAGGATGTTGAATAGTGTCTATGAATGCTTGATTTGGTTTTTTTTAAATTTATTTCTCCTGTCGTGTATATTTCTTTTCTTATGTCTATGTCACATTTGAAAATAAACGCCCTCTTTATCAAGGCTTAGCAGCTGCGATAATATTGTGTGAGCTATTTGATCTATGATTTTTTATTCGATTTAGTCAAAAATGTATACATGGATGAACTCCAATATCGGTCAATTTATATATTTCAGTATCTCAGCATTCTTACTTCACGGAAATTCCAACTTAATGAGTGCAAATTCTGGAAATTATTTATGAGATTATTTATGTAATATCAGTATTCTGTAAATGGAGAAGCACTGGCATGTCATTACAAGGTACCTGTTTACATTAGTGTTATTTGTAGCAGCTCAAGCAGGAGTTTCAAGAGGAGGAAGCACCATTACACATCAAGTTTCGCAGTAGGTTAATGATCGATAATTGATAAGTATTTGTACGTTTTTGAATTGTTTTCAGTAGTGGGTGGTTTCGTATATCAAAACGAGAGTGGGGAAAGGGTGATTACCAACGCGTTGACCTTGATCATATTATCGTAGCTTGATCGATCATATAGATAGAAGATCACCTGGGACAATTTACCTTCCTCTGCCTTCCTCTTTCCCACTATTTGAACTCTTCTGGACGCTACTTGTCGAGACTTACCATCACCTTCTTTACTGTTCTAATTCATTGGGAACAATTCTCGTTTGATTCCTTTTCTATCCTTTAGTCGGTGCGTCATGCTGGCCATAGACGTATTAGTGTTCTTACATATATGCCTTGAATAGAACTATTCCTTAACTTTTTCTTAATCTTTTTACATTTTATGGATTGTTTCAATTTGTGGTTGAATATTTGTCCTAATAAAACAGCGATATAATGAAGTGAGATTCAAAGTTTTGTTGTAGGCTGTAAAGTATTGAAATCTCTCTGAATGAGGGAGACCGTAGCACATTTGGTAATAATAAATTGATAGTTTCAAGAAAGAATTGAAAATGGCAAGTATTTTGCGCGGGTAAGAGAAGTGTGTTTGTTAAAGATAATGTATTTTTTCTGCTGAGAATTTAGCGTTATTACTCCACACTAAAAAGGTAAATAATAAGGGAAGTCATGAAAATAAGGCCTGTAATGTAATGAGTATAATGCATAAGTGACTGGGAACTAACACATTTCTAATTTCACATATATTAGAAAGAAATGCGTACGTTTATAACTCGTTGGCATTCAGCAAATGCTTCTCTATGGACTGCGTGCAAAATAGTTAATGAATTTTTCTTGACAGTAGAGATTTTATTTAATCGGACATTGAGTAATCTCCATACTTTCTCTCTACACGCAGTTTTGTTTTACGTAAGAAAATCATTTTCACATGCTTGTTTCCAACGGACTGTTTCTGTGAAAGTGATCGAAGCTGTAAAAATTGACAGAGTTGTGGAGGTGCGTTACGCAGTGATTGATCATAAGTTGACTAGTGAAAATTTAGAGTTCTGATGGTGTGTAAAAAATGTCATCTGAAACTAAAGTATTTCATGTAATCAATCAATTGTGTCTTTTCGCACATGGCTTAATGAACTTTGAAATTTAAGTCGTTGTATAAAGTGACACACGAGCAAGTAGTTAGTTAATAGGTGTGTACGGATGTATGTATATATGTATGAGTATGTTAAGTCCCTCAATATGTAGGACAGAATCATCGACAAAACCAGTTTCTCTGCTTGAGTTGAATGAATTCATCACTTCAACCCTCTCCCCTTTCCGTTGCATACCATTCCAAAAGTATAATTCAATCAGCCAGTCCCTTTTACATACATATTTGTTTCTGTTGTACCTTTGTTGAGAAACATATTAGTTCGAAATTTGCTAAAATCTCAAGTTGCCATCCCTATACTTAGAGAACAGAGAATACGTTTGTAATGCGATGGTACCACTGTGAAAACAACCAAAAAGGTTTGCTTCGCCGTTGTCAAAATTTATGCAGTAATGCTTAAATGTGTCGTAAAATTGTGGGGAAACTGATACTTTTCTGAGATGGAGGAGCAGTAGAAAAGCAGATTAAAGCAGTAATGTAATTTATTGGCTTATTTTATGCTCAGAGCGATATCTAAAAAGTGACATCGAAATATAAAGTCAAACTTTTCAAAATTTCAACCATGTATTTTCATCAAATACTTTTTGTCCCAAAATTGTCATGCATTTCTGTATCTACGCTCGTATGTCTTCATCTTTTTTGTGCTTCACTAGCATAAATTAGTTAATGGTAGACATAAGGAGAATAAAATTGGTCAGTTTTCTCCGCTACTGTTTTTGTTTATTACAGTTGCATCATAACTGAAGAACTTTGATATATTTGATGTTAAAGAAACATTGCCATGATTGGAAGAACTGATTCAGTGATAAATAAAAATTACCTTATTATTTGTCTCAAGTAATGAGCTCCAAAGTCAAAATTGAAGCATTATTGAGACGAATAGCAATCTAAACATTTCAAGTATTCATGACTTTATTACTTTTAAACGCCATAATTCCACAGTTTGCCCGTTTTCTTGAATAAGTGAAGATGTGGTAAGAAAGATACAGATAGTAAATTAAATAGTCACATAGCAAAACCATAAGAAATAGATGCGCATAGGGACAATTACCACCGTGCAGTGAATACATATCCCATTTGAATGTAAATCGACGGAGTCGAATTAATCTGACAGTCGCACTATTGATGGCACTGATTTTCATGTTCAGTTTGAGAAATTCAATGTTGTGAGGGACGATTTATTTTTTTGCATGAAACCGTATTTTGCTACTAGTAGAGCAGAATCAACTATAGGTATGGAAAATTGCGAGCATAACAGAAGTTAATTTAGGCTAAGATTAATTGAGATTCACCATTATTTTATGATATTATTACACTGCAAGAAACAGATAAGCATCACTTTAGCAACTCATGATTTTGTCATTTATGCAGTGAACTTGTAAAAGTCATCGTGATGATGAGTGCATAAGTTTCTGCAGCACCTCGTTGTTTGCTACCTTTGGAAATATTTCTCGCAAATTTTACATGAGTACATCTGGCAAACTGGAAATGAATAAGAGAAGTCGGAGAAGTTTGAAGAAATTTTTCACATTTTACACGTTTACTTTTACCTTCACATCTTATGGCACTTTATTATGAAACTACCAAATGCTTCAGTCACTAATTTTTGCCGTTATTTTTCAACGCAAGTTGCAAAAATGTTTGAAGATGTGATATCGTAAAGCTAATCAGTAATGTGTTTTATTCAAAAACAACAACTAATATGGATGAGTTGTTTCTTCATAATGAAATGGTGACGAATTTACCTCTGACTACGTTTTGGTTATCATATATCAACATTTGTACGGCGTGAGTGACGCGCTTTATGCATTAAAATTTTCCCCTCTGCTTGCCGACTACTTGATAAGAAATAGGCTAATAAAATCCACTTTCAAAGAGGGCATTTATGGAAATTCAAATGTGTTGTGGTGTTATTGCTGTCTTCTGTTACACTGCATTCGGGCTTAATTCTTATTATCACAGGGATCCGCGGCGTCATCGTCACAATTATTTCATGTTGAATTTCTCGACTGATCATCTATCACTCAACTTTCTTAAAGTATATATGAAGTGAAATTGCATTTACCCGCACACTTCATTCTATCGTTTGAACTGTATTTAGCTTTTAAGTGATAGCCACAAAAAGCGCATTATACTGACTGTTACCTGTTTGCTTTATCGAGAAAGTGAGTCTGTGAGAAAGACGCAAACACATTACTCATTAACGTTGACTGATGTTCGCTGTTACTGCCTCCTCACCTTTGATATGATTTCTTGCTCAGGTAGAAAATACCCTTTGTGAATAAGAAATACATGTTTGGGGGTTAGACAGTTTGCCAGTGTTTTTCTGTACCACTAGAAGCGTATTGTAAATGCAGTCATTTAGGCCACTGCGCACTTACTGCTATGTAGTATCTTTTTTAGTGTATTTTAGATATTGAAGAAACTCATCAGTACTCCCAGTCAACAGTATAATTCTCTTAATTTTTCAGTATGATTTTATTACTTGTTTTTTCCTTGAATAATTCACATATCTGTTATGTTCATCTTTTCAAGCTTTCTTTCTTCTCTTTTTTTTCGAATAATCTCCAATGTAGTTGAATGAGAGATTCATGATATGTACTTCTGCATTTGTCATTTTTGATACAAAATGAAGTAATTATAAGCCTATTATGATACAAGCAGACTATATGAACTATTTTGGGAGGGAAAAAAGTAGGGGAATCAAAAAGAAGAAAAGAAAGGGACTATCTATTCAAATTTTCTTTCAAATTCAAAACTTTTATTGGGAAATACTCGTAAATTTACTTCCAACGTTCAATAAGTTTGGAGTAAACTGCTATAAGAGGTCAGTTCATAAATTAAGTTGAAATTATTTTGTGTGCTACATTTTGCATCCACTCGTTCAACTGCTTGCTTACAACTGCGTGATTCTGTACCTTGCACAATGAATTTTATAGCACACTTTTTTACTTCCTGGTTGCTAGGTGACAACAATTTTTACTTCTCTTTATCCATTAATCTGTCTCTCTATCTACTTGGTCTTGATTTTTTCAATTAAAATATACAAACGATATATGCAGATTGACTTTTGAACTATCTTTGAAGCATTTTTTTTTGCATTCATGAAGAACAATTTAAAGTATTGTTGTTCCTTTAATTCTTGAGAATTTTGGTGTTATTTTAATGAATATTTGTTGCATTTATGTATTAGAAAATGTTACGTTTCACTGCACCAGCCATAGCCTAACACGCTACTTCTATCCTTCGAATTTAGTTATTGCGAACCTAATGAAAAGTCAAGAAGATATTATTTACATTTTCAACTTTTGTTCCGTTGAAATAAGTGAAATTTTCTTCTCTTGTATTACAAAATATCACTTTGTTCTCTCAATTTTTTCCACTTATGCAAATTCCATTCAGTTTTTACTCTCGTTTTTTCAAAAGATGCCAATTCTGTAAAAATCACCAAACACTTTGTTTCTGTTTCCTCACTGCACAAGAAATAATCCAAGAAAAATCATTCTAAATTTTGTGAAGTTTGTCTCCAGTTAAATTATGTTTCTATTTTCCTATCTTTGATAACCAGAAAAACGCTCGTAACCTTTTTCGCAATTCATTAATTATTATCACTGTAGGATTTTCATTCAGTTATTATCTCCATGCAGTAATTGCTGTGGTACCCAATTTGGAGCACACTTTTTACTCTGTCTTATACAACAAATACCAATAGTTATTACTATACCTACTAATCCTAACTTTTATGTTAATATTTGAAAGGATTAATCGAATTACT
The DNA here is from genome assembly GCA_900618365.1 of Thelazia callipaeda. Lineage (NCBI taxonomy): Eukaryota > Metazoa > Nematoda > Chromadorea > Rhabditida > Thelaziidae > Thelazia > Thelazia callipaeda. Next base: position 80,596 of record UYYF01004428.1, read on the forward strand.
ATAATCAGGTTTTTCGTTTGTTTCATGCATAAAACAAAATGCACATTTGCAGAAATTCTCCTCTAGGAAACGCGTACGAGAAAGCTGTGAAACTTCATTATAAAATTACGAAATGAATAGTTAATCATGAGTATGAATGATATATGTGAGCTGTTACGTGTGAACTACGTGGCATATTCTTGCATATAGATCTCTATTACCATTCCTGTTTTTACTTCTTATTGTGCCATCACCAACATATTTACAATTTGCTCCACTTTTTTATTGTTTTCGTTGCAAAGCAAAACGTATAGTTCCAGTTGAAAGACATATTTCTTCTCAAAATTGTATTTTCTCAATGCCTTATTGCCTCATTCTACGTAATAATATTCACTCAAACTTATTGATTTTTAATCCTGATTTTGTTTCCTTCCTTCTTGTAATCATGATAAAAATTCAAACATAACTCTCTTTCTTCCTCCGTCATAAATAAGTGATTTAATACTTCACAGCATGCAATAATTGTGTAGTTAGATTAGAAAAATATCGAAGTGATTTTATGCAAAATATTTTTTTTCTTCTTATATTCTCTTTCTTATGAAGTTTTTGATCTAATCCACTAAATTTATTCTTTTGTCAAGATTATACAGTTAGTGTCATGTCGTTAGTTGATTACTGTAACTAGCATTTTTTGGCCCTTTCGAACGTATAGTCAGAATGCTTAATTAAGAATATCTTCGCAAAAACTCAAATTTAGATACAATATGATAAATCTATCACTGTTTCTCTATTACACTCCCAATTTTTCCGGCAATTTGAATGTAAACCACATTGCGCCTTAAACAGTCTATCTCATGTCTTTTCTATGCATTATTAATGTTTTCGTGATCTAAAACAGTTAATCTCTTTTCAGTTTACGTAATAAATTCAAGTTCTTCACACTTTATTGTAGTGAAGTCACCTGAACTGTCAAATGCTCCTTTAGCTCCACTACAAAATAGATGTTTGATAAAGTGGATTAATTTTGTGGTTGTCCTGAGACATGAACTGTTTTTATATCGTCATTTGATACCTGGAAAACAGGAGAGTGCTCATTTTTGATTGTAAATGTTTTTCTCATACCATAATAATTCACTACTTCCTTATCGAAAGTCACAAATATTTAGCAAACATCAAAAATTGCTTATATTTTAATTACATTTACTAGGTCTGCAGCCTGTCGAATTTTATAGTGCAAGGAAAAATTTGGTTGACAGTAGTAGGGATGATAATTATATTTCAATTCAGACAAACGCTTCAAGTACCCTAAATTTGCGAATTGCAATTTGATTAATCAGATAAATCAATGAGCACCAGTTCGTTCATTCGAACTTTGGTGAGTTTGATTCTGCCCTTAAAGGGTGAATTATTTTTACTGAAGTCAAAAATTTCAAACAAACTTTTTTATTCTAATTGATTTTTATCTTACCAAATTTGCTACTCCGTATTTTTTCCTAGATTCCGCTGATCAATTCATTTCACGAAAAAATAAATTTTGTTGTTTATTATTTATGGAACCAGAGGAACTTGTTTCTTAAACTTTCAGTGAGGTTTGCTATTATGAGATGGTTTTTTAGCGCCTAAAATGATTTGTTTTTGTTTGTTCAGCTACAAATCTGCTCGTCTAACTGACAATTTGTGTGGTTCTCATGCTTATTCATCAATAGTGATATCTGCTAGCATCTTTCTGTTAGAATTTCAACTTATATA